>CM065708.1:36644630-36667130 GCA_017654935.2 Phymorhynchus buccinoides
GCACAGAACTTCCGCGTATGTGTGTACATGCACCTACTCTACAACAAAAAAGGATACAAGAATGTTTTTTTTAATATAATTAATTAGAAAGAGAATTGCCTGATTCATTTTCTCAGAATGGTCATTTTGACACTTAATGTCCCTTTCGTGGTGCTGGGCCACATAGTAGTAGTAGTTTTGTTTCAATCGTGACAGCCACACCCGTTGACTGGATTGTTTAGCGAATATAATATAGTTGTTTTTGTCTTGTCAGTCATATTTTCTGGGCTGTACAGGCCACTCATCCTGAGTCTTCATTCACAGCCACACAGCGGTTTGTCAGGTCGCAGAATCAGACACCAGCAGTATAAAGGAAGCAAATTTATGTTACATCATAAAGATCAAACAAAAGCAACGCCGAGCGGCTGCAAAGTCCCCTCGCAGCATCGCCGAGCTACTCCGAAATCGGAATGTTTCGGCTGTACACACAGCGGGGAGACCGAAGCGGCAGATATCAAAAGAAAACGTACTTACATAAAAACGCATCAAAACAGCAGGTATGATGATGATGAAAATGATGTTTTACGTCCTCTTGGTCATAGACACATATGGGACATTTGTAAATACAAAGATGGTGGGAACAATACTGACTGCAATGCCCGGAGGCAGTGCAACACCAGTAAAGTCCCGAGTTTTTAACAATAATTTTTTTTATAGATAGGTGTAGCGGTAACCACGCCTCCGTTAAACCTCATTGGCTATGGTACCGCCGCATGCATGGTATAAAACAGCACGTAACTGAATAGTTTTTTTTATATATGTAGCCTTGGGGTTCGGACCCGTGATTTGAGCGCGCGCGATCATGCGCACATGAGCGCACAGAAAAATTCATGACAACTGTATTATAGACCATTCATCAAGAAATGTGAAAAAAACTGCATTGAAATACATGCAAAACTTCGCGAGATATTAGCGATTATGTGTTTTGGGGTTTGAACCCCGTAACTGGCGCGACCTTGACCTTAATGTAAAACTAAATACATCAGTGGATAGCTTGCATCTTGGCAGACTAGTATACCAAATTTGATGATGATAGACTGAATAGTTTTTGAGAAAAACGGACGAATAGCCGGACGGACGGACGCCGGACGGACGGACGAACACCGGACGGACGGACCAGACAGAAACAATAGTTCCCCGAACCTTCGGCTCGGGGACTAATTCTATAATAATTGGTTGACATAATAAACAAATATTGTATGAAATTGTTTGTCAATTTCAGGCGGCCGTGTGGAAACTGCAGCATCACGGAGAGACCGAGTGAATGCCTGTGCTGTGCAGAGGTGAAGGAGATGGCACTTCTGCAGAGGTACTTGGAGGTAAGTGCATTACTGAGCTCCCTGGGTTCAAGCCTGTGTGTTTGGATATATACGTCCTAAACACAGCATGTACTCACAGTACTGGCGGCATTAAGATAAGAACAAGTAAGAACATGCTTTATTCGTCACAACAAATAACAGAATGTAAGCTTATCAACTGTTTTGTATTATTGATCCGATGATTTCTATGGCTGGCCAACATTTCCAGCCTGGTAGTAGAAAAATCTGTGGGCGAGTATATTTCAAAAGTCACTAGCACAACGGGCGACTGTACTTGACAGCGCTATTCAGTCTATGGAATCCTGCCTTCATGATGTCAAATCATGGATGACATGCAACAAATTAAAACTTAATGATGACAAAACGGAAGCTCTGATTGTTTCCTCTCAGCGTATGTCTGCAACTATATCTCTTCCAGAAACTCTTACAGTTGGCAATGCTTGTGTTCAGTTTTCTAAGTTACCCTCGATTCAAATCTTACAATGCATAAACAGGTTATTAATCTCATACGTTCCATCAATTATGAGCTCAGACGAATCAGTGCTGTTCGACACTTTCTGTCTGTTGCAGCCACGAAAACTCTGCCTTTATTCTTTCCCGCATTGACTATTGCAACTCTCTTCTCTGTGGCTGTCCTAAGTATCTCCTGCAACGTGTTCAAAAACTGCAAAACAGTGCAGCACGCCTCACTCTCAAGATTCCACGTTCTGATCATATAACACCTCATCTTCGTAACTTGCACTGGCTTCCAGTAGAGGCTAGAATCAAGTATAAAATAGCTTGCCTTTGTTTCGGTGCTGTTCACTCCTCTGGTCCCGTCTATCTCTCCGAACTAGTAACTGTCTACTTACCTGCTCGCTCCCTACGTTCTTCCTCTGACTGCTGCACACTCAAGGTTCCTCGGGTCCACACGAAATCGTTTGGTGAACGATCTTTCTACTATTTAGCACCTCACTTATGGAATTCCCTCCCACAACATGTCCGCTCATCTGACTCTATTTCCGCCTTTCGCTCTGCCCTTAAAACTCACTTGTTTCGGACATATTATGATTGATTAGTGTTTGTGTGTGAGGGTGTGTGTGTGTGGGGGGGGGGGTCCATTTTATTGCAGAGATCTTGTAAAAAATGTATTTACAATTATTTTATTATTCGTATTTTGTATGTAGAATGTCTACGTCTTGTAAACTTTAAATGCTTGTAAATGAGGTAGAAGGGTATTTTTGTTTTTGCAAAATTTGTCTATTATAATTAGTCATGTAATTGGTATGTCGATGGCAGTATGATTTTATTTCAAGTTGCAGTATTGTATTCAAACTTGATTGGGAATGTGAATGTGGTCTCTATGTTTCTTCTTAGAATGTTCATGTTGTAACTATTTTACTTGTATAATTAATTGTGTGCGAGTGTGCGTGTGCGCATGCATGTGTGTGTGTGTGTGTTGTGTGCGTGCGTGCGTGTGTGTGTGTGTGTGTGTGTGGTGTGTGTGTGTGTGTGTGTGTGTGTGTGTGTGTGTGTGTGTGTGTGTGTGAGTAAGGAAGTAAGAGAACGTTGTGTGTAAGCATCGTGCTTATTTTACTTTCTAATGATTAATTATTTGTTTGCCTTTAATGTTCTTGTTATCAATGTAAAGCGCACTGAGCTCATGTGAGAAAGAGCGCTATATAAATTCCCATTATTATTATTATTATTTCGATACTGCACGGCCCTGGGTTTTTTACCCAATGAGTCTCCCTAGACCATCTCTGCCTTCCATGTAACCAACTATCAAAGCAAGGTCAGCTGTCTGCTAACAACATGCCAGCACTGGTACTGAAAAGAAAGGAAAGGCAGCCTCCTCCACCCCATTCCCTCTCACCTCAAATCAGTTCTCTTCCTATTTACTTCTCTCCTTTCTTTCCCACTCTTTTTTCTCTGTCTCTTCCTCTCTCTCATTCCTTCTCCTGTGTGTGTGCGTGCGTGCGTGCGTGTGTACGCGCACGCTTGTTTAGCGATTTTGGGTTTTGATTTCATCGGGCTACTGAAAATGTGTTCAGGTGAGTACATTTTTCATGTTGCTGGCCCGGAGGGCTGGTGAAAATGTTAAAAGTTTGGCCAGCCCTGCTATACAAAGTACAACGTAATTTTTCTTATCTTTATCACTGTTAGAATATTATGCAACAACAAAGCTAAAATAGAGGCTCCAACAAACTGTGCGTGTTTGACCCTTCTACCATCTCTTGTCTTACAATACATGGTCTGACTGTTATGATACACGAGCATTCATGTTAGATGTCAACATTTCACCCGTAATACATAAAATATGATATAAATGATCAGCAAAATGTTCTTAAAAATCAAAATATTTTATTTTGAACCCAAAAAATATTTTCATGTCTTACTATCCTTGGTAACATTATTTTATGGATTATGATCAATTAAAATCACCATTTGCACATCTTTGACTGCTTTAAACCAGCGTATAAGTATCTCTTATTTTTATGGCATAGAACTGTTCTCATATGATATAGTTTTACTTTGTGTGCAGCCGTTACCTGTACACACCATACCACCAGCTGACGAGGTTCATGTGGGGCTACCTGGGCAAGGACATTAGGGGTCGTACATCCTGCCCGTGCTGTCCTCCAAACCAGCCAGACCTTCCAGAGTGCAGACGGAAGATACACCGGCTACGTAGAACCACTGTCAAATGGTTCTAAACCAGGATGTGGCTGTCTGTGTTGATATTAAGGTTTTTTAAAAAGTTTTATAGTGCAATCATGTAGTAGTAGGCCTACTGCAATAACTCAATATGGCTTAATGTTATCGAGTATTGTGGAACTTAAAAAAATGAAGCATACAATGCTTTTAAAAGGCGTAATTAGCCTTTGGCTTAGACAGAAGTATGTATGTTTTAAAAAGTAATTGAGTAGAAAATTATTTTTAACTCATCTAGCGCCATGTATTTTTTGACGTTCTTGGTTCTCTTTCTCTTCTCTCTCTTGCCATTAGGTCTGTTTCTGCTTTGTTCCATTTATGTCATCCGTGTGTGTTCGCTTTGCATTGTGTTTGAATGCGCTATGAATGCTTACGTGTGTGTGTGCGTTGATTTGATTTATATCAAGATTCAGCGCTGTATAAATACTGTATGTTGTTGTTGTTGTTATCCGTTGCATCTCAACCAACACACACACGGACACTTGGCTTATTACTATATGATGATAATATGTTTTGTGTCATGATCATCTTCTTACTGTACTTGTCTGTTGTTTGTTTGTCTGGGGACAGCAGCAGCATTTCCTTTTATGCAGTTTTTAAAAGGACAATAAATGATTTGATGGATAGATTTGATTGATTGATTGATTGATTGATTGATTGATTGATTGATTGATTGATTGACTAACATAATTTTTGTTTGTCCAAGCCACTCTTGAGTCGATAATGTTTTACTACTCTTTTTTTTTTTTAACTGATTAATACAAATGCTCACTCCAGGTACCACGTTGTGCCGAATGACTGCAGCATCACAAACATTGAAATTGTCCATGTATTTTACTCAGCATCTCTTGTGGGGTCCATCTGATTTCCTTCTTGTTCTCTTTTAGCATTTCTGTTATCTCTGGGTTATAACGAAAAACTGTTTACCTTCAGTAGTTAAAAAGAACGTAGTGGACTATTTCAACGTTTGTGTTGATGCCATAATATTACGACATGGTACCTTCATTGTGCCTATTGTGAAAACGTTTCGTGAAACACTGTTGATTTAAGAGTGACTTGGGATTTTAAAAATAATACATGTCTGTAGATTCCAGGGATGAAAGATGATAGAGAAATGTCTATTTTCCTTTCAATTATGGAGAACAAACAATGGTTTCAGGTTTATATGCAACAATTTTGATATTGTGCACAGTTATATCAAACCTTCATGCATCTTTGTAAACCTTTGTGCAATTTGTGTGTGTGTGTGTGTGTGTGTGTGGTGAAACATGCATGTGTGTTTTTTATCTGTTTGTGTTTAGTTTGTGGAAGGAAAATTTTCATTTGAACTTTGTTTCAATGAACAATAACGTTGTAGGGTCTGTGCACATTTACAAAACCTTCCATACTAAAAACCCACCCGCAGAGTGGCACAGAGGTAACGCGTTCGCCTCGTGTCAAATGAACCCGAGTTCATACCTGGGAACAGCAGATTGAGATTTTTCCTCTCACTCTCCACTAGGCCTTGCGGTCTGAACGTGAAATCTTTCAGATGAGACGATACACCGAGGTCACGTGTGCCCATGCACTTTGTACATGTACGAGTGGCAACGAAAAAGTTGTCATTTGCTCAAAATTTACCCCCACCCACCCTTTCCTTCTTAATGTCACACAAAAATCACATGCAATTTGTTTAAATGGGTGGCGCACCTCAGTCTGCGACGTTCGCTCCAGGTTGGAACAACACGGATTTCACAGAGACGCCTCTATGACTATTTTGTTTATATATACAAATACCAATTCGCCAATACAGTGAAAAATAATCAGATGTAAAATACAGATAGATGTCTGCGTGTATATGCATACACATTCATATTTGTTACTTGTAAAAATACCTAAATACCACAAATGACTTCCAGAGTTCTTACCCTCGGATTGCTTATGGGTTTCCATACTGAAGTTTTCAATAATGTGCAGTCTTAAGAAGTGAATTTAAATTGATTGATTATTCACACACACACACACACACACGCACACACACGCGCGCGCGCACGCACGCACACACACACACACACACACACACACACATGACAGATATAGAAACATATTTCTATTCAAATTTACTCCCCATTCTTTTACAACAAGAAGTCCAACATTAATGCAGAATAATTAAAACAACGTAAATTACTTACTATGCAAATTTTTAAAGGTGTGCATGCAAGCACTTTTAATAATCAATCTAAATCCTAAATACAAACATTATAGTCTTCATTTACAATTATTGTTTTTCTTGCCCTGAGATAAGCAACACCAAAATGCGGCCATCTTGTACTGAAGTCACACTTGCACACTTACACATACACACACACACACACACACACACACACACATACATACACACACACACACATACACACACACACACACATACACACACACTATTGGATTTTTGCTTTCACTGAGAAGCAAAATTCTGCTATATTTAGGAAAAGGACAGGGTTAGGATCAGCCTAGGAGTATTTTCATATAACTGTAAGAAGCCCACTTTCGGAATGATGGTGGTAAACATGAGGGGGTGACCGAAGTACAAGATTGTCCTAAACGCTAGCACTTTGATTTGAAAACAAAAAGTCAAGTAAAAGCAAATTCAGCATGCACACATAGCAGAATCCAACTATTCCTGTAGGAAATACGGTGGATTCCTGCTAACTCAAAAAAACTGGATGACTCACAATAATTTTGTGGTCCCACTTTAATAATCCATTAATGCTGTAACTCCTTAGTACATTGATCACCTTTTCTTTGACCTTTCTTCTTTGACATCTCACTGCAGATTCAGTTCAAGTGTTCTCGAGTCCCAATCATGTCCTCCAACCTGTACTGGTTGGTAGTCTCTGGAGAGGGGGCTAGTGGGGCTGGCTCCTCTCTCTGCCTCTCCAGCATCTCCGCCAGTTTGTGAGTGGAGGCCAGCTGGCCCACCACCTCCATCAAACTTGTAACATAGTCTGCAAATATATTAACAATTGCATGGTAAAGAATTTCACTTTTAACGATATTGCTTTAAAAAAAATATTTTATAAACAAAAGTTCCCCCATTTGGATACCGGGGGGTCTTTTGTATAAATAGTTCCCCCCACCTTCTGGAAGTTCTGTGCTTGTAACTTCCTCTAATCTGTCACTCTCTTTGACTCTGCCTTTTCCCTTTGCTTACTGTCGGCTACTATCAGACCTATTGGCCCATTCCCTTGCCTTAAAAAAAGATTCAAATAACTTTTCTCCATTTAGCTCTTCCGGAATCGGAATGTGTCAGCTGTACTCAGCGAGGAGACCAATGAAAACTGAAAACTGAAAACCGGACACATACGTACTTGGTCCATTATGGCCTTTTGGCCTGGGAACGCAGAAGAAGACGAATGAACAAAAGTTGACCATGGAACCCTTGCAAGAAATACCTGTGAATACAAAAAGTGAAGCATGTAAATACTTGGTGTTATTTGTACAATGAGGAAAGCAAATAACATCACATATCTGTCCTTCAAAATAAATAGGCCTACATGAAATAATAAAATAGAATGTTTTATGTGCCTTGTTACTTCCTGAACATCATTTATATTTACTTCACACATCTTGTGAAAATTAGCATGGGTAGGGAACTATCCATTAAAGGGATACAACTCCCCCACCAAAGTTGCCTATGCCAACTCCACCAGCCATACTAACCCTGTATGAATTAAGATTACAGAGGAACAAATCCACTCACTTTCTCAAAAAGGAGGAGGCACGCTCGCCCATGTAATCATACATACAGAACATGGCAAACTATGGTAGAGAGAACTGTGTACAAACAAAACTATTAAATCAAGAATGGCATAGCTTTCTAATCACGTATATGTTGCACACATACAACACACGAGTCCCCTTCCCTTTTCTAGTTCTATAGATTCTCTTTTAGCCTTACTATTTCACAATTCAAATCCTTTCTCACATCTTAGTTTTAATTATTAAAGATGACTTTATTAATTCACAGAAGCTTACACAAGTCTGCAGTGTGTGCGTGCGTGCGCGTGCGTGCGTGTGTGTGTTGTGTAAGCATGCAAGTACATAAGTGCCCTGGGCAAGGCATCTCCACTACAAACAAATTCTAGCCTAGCCCGCCAGAATAACATCTGCCCCCTCTCCTATCTGGTAGTCATAGTCGGAAACGACAGACTAGCATACAATACAAACACAAGTGCATACATACAAGTAACTACTGATTTTTACCCGCATGTGGTCGGTATCTGTTGGAGACCCCTGTCCATCCTGCACAGCTTGTGATATGGACTGCACCTGTAATATAAGATATTCAAATATTAACTGTTAAAATACCTGTAGGTCACTAGAAGCAAAAACATAAGTAATAGTATTTTACAATTTTGTGAACATAAGCTATAACAAATGCAACATAATCAAACTACACATAGCTCAACTGTGACTTGGACATTTAAAAACATTGAGAGCCAGAGATTCAGATAAGTTTTATATACAAAGTTCTAAATAAAACATGGACTTTGGACACTGTTTTGCTAGTTTTATTTTACACTAACACTTGATTTTCGCTTTACAAAGAAAACTTGCAACATTTTCCAAGGAAAAACATATTTTGACCACAAAAATACCCACACCAATTACACAAAGTTAGATGATCATTTTGAGGGGCCTAGTCCTCTTTGACAATCCATGAAAATCCCACTGACAAGGATGAAAACTTTAGCAAACTATTTTTTTAATATGATGATTAAAATACAATCATAATTTTAAAGGCATGCTTCAAGCAAACAAAACAGTGATCAATGAAGGGAAGTTTATAAGCCGCAAGGCTTAGACTTGAGCCAGTCTCACACTATACTATACTGTACTATGATGTTTTTGTGTATAAATTTGTATAAGAATGGAAACACAAAAGACGCATGTTTATCAATCAGAAAAAAAAGAAGTAAAATGAATTGACTCTCGCTGCGTCACTGTGTGCATGCACGCGCGCGCGCGCGCGCGTGCGTGCGTGCGTGCGTGTGTGTGTGTGTGTGTGTGTGTGTGTGTGTGTGTGTGTGTGTGTGTGTGTGTCTCTCTCTCTCTCCATGTGCATGCATTATACTGTATATGAATCGGGATGCTTATGAACAGTGATGTCCCGAGATCCAGGTCATAGGCCACTGACCTATTAAAATTGAAAATGTTATTTATTGTGTTCTCCCCTGTCAGGACAAATGTCTAATTAATTTAATTTGCCAATACTGGCACGCTTTGTCTTATTGATTTCGGCAAGAGCTGGGACATTGTCCTGTTGATTTCTCTAATCTCAGGACAGTTTGTCCTGTCACTTTTCTATCCTCGGTACATCACTGGTTTATATACTGAATTTTACCTGTATGTAGGAGACTCCTGTCTGTCCTGTATGGATGCCATGGACTGCCCTTGTTTGATCAGAAGAAAACAAAAATTATAGGGGAGACAAAATTCATAGATAACCATTCCCCTGTGGGAATTGGGAGGTAGGTTGTCTTTGCACATATAGTGCCTTCTGGAAGTTCTGTGCCTCCTACTTCCTCTATTCTATCACTCCATTTGACTGCCTTTTCCCTTTGCTTACTGTCATCTACAATCTCTCTGCCTCACTGATCCATTCTCGTGTTTTTGTTCTAGACATTTTTACAAAGTTTTTCTGCATTTGAAAACGGACATGCTGATCCTAATTATTTATAAGGCGCATAACGGCAGCATGGCGCATCTGCATTTATGATAGAAGACTGTCTAAGTGGTTGAAGAAGAGCAAATAACCAAACATACTAGATCTAACACCAATATGACAGAGTATAATGTTACCAAATTTTAAAAAAACCCGTGCAGTAAGCTACTAAAGGTTAATTGGCTCTGGTTAAAATAAAGTAAATGTAACGTACAGTAGATTTCTCCCTCTTCTTCTTCTTCTGTGGTGGTGAACAACCTCTTTATCTGGAAGTAACTGTACACACTTTAGGGGGTGACCATAGAAAAAGAGGCGGAAGAGGGAAAGAGAGAAAAGGGTACACACATTACATTAGGCCTATCAGTTTTCCAAGAAAAGGCTATGCACGTCACCCTATTAATTATTATTTACTTGGGTTCAGCTTCAATATATAAGGTAAAAACAGGAGTAGCAAACAAAATTTAAAAAACTAGTTCCGGGCTGGGGAGGGGAAAACTACAGGAAGCTGCCGTCAGCTACTAATTTTCACGTTCGCCCCCAGCAAGCTGGAAACTAGCCGACCCTAGACACCCCAGGTAGTGCCCAGGCCCCAATTGATTGAGACACTGCTCAATCAATCAAACAATTGTACTTACACTTCGTTTTTCCACTGTAGGCTAAGTAATGTTGATCACCGACAGGTGCGTTGATCATTTTGATGTAGATCTAGGGAAACATCAATGTTTTGGCCATTGTGACTGACGAAAAGAATTATGTTGTTGCTGGTACTGCACACAAGCTGATCGGTGAACGTTTGGCACTTCTCTTTTCCGTAATTCTTGTCGGTTTCACGTCATTACTTTCCGCTAAACAGGCTAGAAGTTTGTCAAACAGCCCACCAGTCTACGTGTGTCAAAGATCTAGATCTACAGGAAGATTATCTTCAAGATAGAAGATTTAGCGATGATGTCTAGACTCTATAATCTTTCCTTTCTGTGGAATCACATCATCCAGATCTGTGCATCCAAATAGCACACACTCATATTTTCATCCGTTTTGAGAGTAGAATCTATTGACACTAGGTAGGCCTAGTGTAGATATTTTGTGGCACTGTCAACACAGTCGTGCAAGCTCAAGGCCTATCACAGTATCAGTGTCTGGCACACAGCAAAATGTCGTCTGTTCAATTCACCTTTCCGGTGATCCGTATCATAGTTTCTAAGTAATGGAGACGTAGAATATCTTGGAATTATTGAAGAACAGGACTGAATTTCTCTACGTTAATGCAAAGAAAGTCGTTCGCTTCGCAAATGAAGTTCTTTCATAGAATTCTTAGTTGTGCATTGAAAGTACATGTCGTTCACAATGGCTGCGCCCTGTAGCTAACATGGCGCCCGTCTATTGTGGTAAAGGACTAAACATGTCCGCACCCTGAGTAAACATGGCGGCGCCGTAGTAAGTTGCCATGTAAACAACAATGGCGCTAATTAGCCTGTACAGGTGAGTTAAACCCGTTTCTGGCTGAATTATAAAAAGACGGTGCAGAATTTCCAAAAACCAATGTGAACGAAGGAATCTAGTTACAATTTAGGAGTCTTTCAACACGTTTTGGTCGCTTAGATCAGTAGGTCTTTAAAAGGGAGAGAGTTGTAAATGGGAGGTGATTTTAATATAATGGAACCTCCTGTATAAGACCTTGAAACATCCAAAAATAAGGTATTAAATGGGAGGGAGTTGTAACAGGGAGGTGATTTCAATACTTACACTGAAGGGCAATGTCTCAGAGAAGTAGGTCTTAAGTGGGAGGGAGTCTTAAAAGGGAGGGACATATAAGGGAGGTTCCATTGTACCAGCAAACCGTAGGGAGCAACCACATTCAAATTATCAAATTCCCCCGTAGGGATACCGAGGGAGAGGGTGTGTGTGTGTCTTTCGTACAATAGTTCCCCCACCTTCTGGAAGTTCTATCTTTGTGTTGTTCTCAAATCTGTCACTCTCGTTGACTCTACCTTTCCCCTTTTACTTTCTGTCATATACTATCTTTCTGCCTTACTGGTCCATTCTTCTGCCTTTGTTCTAGAAACTCTTACAAAGATGCTCTCCAGCCGAAAACGGACATGCTGGGTCTAACTATTTCCCAGTCAACATCAACATTCATTTTATCATTCCACTTTGTGCAGCGCCTTGGTTGAGTTTCAGCATCAATAAATACATCATAGTACACGTTACAGCCTTTATGTATTGACATTAGCATATAGGAATGTCTAGGTATTTTGTTATTGCCAACTGTTATACCTGACTTACGTATGTAATTGGTTATTGCTGCTCTATACCCATAAAACCTAAAGAAGTTTATATTCATATTGTATTTGTCTTCGAATTGTGCATATATGACACAAACTGTCCATTATCCAACATAAAATGTGCTTGTCGAGGATATGGGTGTGGCTAGTTTTTGTTCTATTCTACTACATGCATTATAACAATACAAACACAAGTCATTCAAGCACGTGCTCACTTCATCACTCTCAGTCGCCTACCACAATCATACAACCTTGAACAAAGAAAAGAAAAATCAAGTTATCAATATATTGTAACCGTTTTTCATACAAGAAAATATGTGCTCACACTCTTTATAGCATATTATCGTCCAGTGAATCACCTAAAAACTAACTACTGATCATAATTCAATAATCATTATACAGCTGAATTACATTTGTTCACCACATAATTTTTTTTAATTTAGTTCAAGAGAAACAAAATGCTACTCACCAACATAACCACAGTGGCTCATGGATACAACCTCAGCCACTCACCAATAAAACTTCAGTGGCTCACAAATAAACGTCCACAGAAATAATATGACTGAAGTTTACTCTGTTTATAAACCACCATATTTCGTCATCTCATGTATATTAACATGCCATTTTCATCTATTCATTATTTCAACTTTCATCAATTCTTTCTTTTTCATTGATCTTCATTTCTTTTAGTTTATCTCCCTTACTTGCTTCAATTAGCAATTTATTTATTAATATTTGTTTTCACAACATCCATGTAATTTCCTCCCCCAAAATAAATCAGCTCAATTTATATTCTCTTTATAATATTCATTTATTTTCCTCAATTTACTGGCCTGTTACTTGACGACCGAAGGAAATGGTTTTCCGACCATGACGAAGATGGCAACGAAGCCTGTGGAAGGTTCTTGGGAGAATACACCACGGGAAGACTGGTCGTACCTTGTGCAGCCACGTCACCAAAACGCGTCTCGACTGCATAAATCAGCTTCCCCAAATTGAATGCACAGAGTGGCAGCGTAGAGTGGTAGTGGCGCCTCAGGACCATGAACAGCTACAGTATGACCTCCATCAGCTTGCTGAGTGGGAGAAGAGCTGGGACATGGCATTTCATCCTGACAAATGCACCACCTTACCTGTTACCAGAAGAAGACAGACGCAAGAAAGCAGGTACGTGCTCCATGGCCACTTGTTCGAAACGGTGGACTCTGCACAATACTTGGGAGCAAAGATCTGAGCTGGAAAAAGCATATCCACAAGATCTGCTCAAAGGCCAACACGACTCTTGTTTTTTTTAGAAGAAGCCTCAAGATCAGTTCCCAGACCATCAGGAAAAGAGCCTACAAGGCATTTGTGCGTCCCATACCGGAATACGCCTCCACAGTGTGGGACCCTCACCAACAGCAAGACAACGACAAAATCGAAGTGGTCCAGAGGAGAGCTGCAAGATTCGCCCTGCGCCGCTTCAGGAATACATCAAGTGTGACCTCCATGATAGAGCAGCTGAAGTGTCCCACCCTGCAAGAACGAAGGGAAACAGCGAGACTAGCCATGCTCTACAAGATCCAAAACAATCTGATCACTATGAAAACTGTAAAAGAGAAGCTGGTCCTAGCACCACAGCGCCAACGTCGAGCACACCCCAAGCAGCTGGCCCAGATCTATTGCCGCACTCAATACAGGCAAGCAAGTTTCCTGCCACATACCATCAAGTGTTCGTAAAACTCCTTAACTTCATGAAAATATCATTTTGGTCTTGTAGAACATCAACATGTTTTATCACTTATTCTAGACATGCTTTTACTTATGTAATGTCCCTTTTCTAAGTTGCAAAAATAGTGTTACTTTTTCTCCATGAGATATCCACCTAGCCCTTGATCTTAAGAATAACCCCTTCTATTCTCTTTTTCTCGAATTACTTTCAGCTGTTCCTTTTTAGAGTCTATGGCTTTCAAGACTTCATCATTTTTAATTTCCCTCTGCTCGAGATGCTGTAGTTCCTCCTGTAGTTTTTACTCTACCTCGCTTATTTTTGTGGGTTTTTTTTTCATGGTGGCATAAGAAATTGTCTTTGACCTTATTTTCATGAGCAAGAAGTCTACGAGCAGATCATCGGGAATTTATTGTAAATTGTAAATCTTCACGTGGAACGTTGTCAACTGCTTCTCTTATGTACGTACTCGCTGCATAATCTCGTTTAACATTTGTGATCACTTTGTTAATTTCGTCAATGTAAATCTTGTCTTTTAATAAAGATGAGTTGAATTTCCAGAACGCGTTGCGCTTAAGTACTTCGTTTAATTTCAAATTAAAAATATAAATGAGTGATCAGTGCGATATCCACAATCAATATCTGTATCTTCTACATTCGGAACAACATGATCAGAAACAAGGAAGAAATCCAGTCTGGTTTGCTGGAGTGGGTTGTTCCTTATCCATTTAAACATACAGCAATCTGGATTTAGCTCTCTCCAAATATCACTTAATTGCAAATCCTCGGTCAGGCGATCCACAGCATCTCTAGCCTTAGGGTTGTTCACGTTTTTATAATTATCATAATCTCTTGACGGATCAAGAACTAAATTAAAATATCTCCCAGTTATTGTTATTATTATTATTTATTTTGTGTGTGTGCAAAGCTCCACTTTAATTACAGAAAGCAATATGAATACATTATGCATATTTGTAAAGCACATATCACTGTGTTCAATGCGTAGTTAAGTCAGTTTGTTTCAGTCTCTAATATATTTGTATTTGTTATTGAAATTGTTTTTAATAAATTTTACAAATGTAGTGGAACACACAATCACAGAATAAAAGTTGCGTTTTTAGAAGCAACAATATTAATAAGGGCAATAATTATGCATCCACAGCACTCATTGGTCACAAGAACAGCAACAATGAGAACCACCACAACCACGGCAACATTGATAATAAATAGGGATGATGGTAACAAGAAAAACAATGATAACAATTGTAACAATAAAGATGATGATGATGCCAGCGACAACACAATAACAACAGTAAAAATAACAATAAGTATGATTATGATGGTAACAATAACAACAATGATAACAGTAGCAGTAACAATAATGAGCATAATGATGACAACACAACAACCACTGCAGTAATAATAATAAGGAGGTGGTAACAATAACAACAATGATAACAGTAGCAGTAACAATAATGAGCATAATGATGACAACACAACAACCACTGCAGTAATAATAATAAGGAGGTGGTAACAATAACAACAATGATAACAGTAGCAGTAACAATAATGAGCATAATGATGACAACACAACAACCACTGCAATAATAATAATAAGGAGGTGGTAATAGTAACAACAATGAAGGTAAATAAAACGGAAATCACCACAACAAAAATAATATAAAAAACAGGCACAATACTCATACTAACAATGGTAATACCATCCTGCCCACCATCACCACCACCACCATCATCACCACCACCACCATCATCACCCCCCCCAACATCATCACCACCACCACCATCATCACCACCACCCACCTCATCACCAACACCAACATCACTAATGCTGACAGCAATTATTTTTATAATACTAAACACACACACACGCACACCTTCTCTCACCCCCACCCCTCCCATCCCTGTGCGGGGTACAACATCTTCATTACCAAGACTGAATTGTACATAAAAAGAGGTGTTAGTTAAAATATACTTTGAGCTCTAACAGTAACAGCAAAGGAAATTGGCCACAGTATGCCTAAAAAACTAAATAGGTAACATGTGGGGAAATACTTGTTACATATAGTGTAACAAGTTGGAAAATGTTGGAAAATAAGACTAGACTAGATAAGACTAGATACAAGTTAGTTAAAATATACTTTGAGCTCTAACAGTAACAGCAAAGGAAATTGGCCACAGTATGCCTAAAAAACTAAATAGGTAACATGTGGGGAAATACTTGTTACATATAGTGTAACAAGTTGGAAAATGTTGGAAAATAAGACTAGACTAGATAAGACTAGATACAAGTTAGCTAAAATATACTTTGAGCTCTAACAGTAACAGCAAAGGACATTGGCCACAGTATGCCTAAAAAACTAAATAGGTAACATGTGGGGAAATACTTGTTACATATAGTGTAACAAGTTGGAAAATGTTGGAAAATAAGACTAGATACAAGTTACGCAAATGATATTTTACACAGGAAAAAACAACTTGAGGAAGGGGGAATAGGACAAACCTAAGAAACAACTGGGAGATATGGAATCCAATCTTCCTCGAACTTTCTTGCTGTATAATTTAAGACAGACAAATATTTTTCAATGTTATATCTATCTTTCAATATAGCAACAAATGCTTGTAGGTTAGGGTTAACATTTTGGAGTTTACATTTATAGATATAAAATTTAGCCAATAGAAGCACAAGGTCTATTACTTTATCAGTTCTTGTATCTGCTTTTACACCAAACAAAACTAATTCCTTACTTAACTCCATGTTATGACAATGCTGACATTTGTCTTTTAACAAATTTTCAAACTCGGTCCAAAACTTTTGGGAAACAACACAATCATATAATATGTGTGGGATTGTTTGCTCTTCCTGATTGCAAAGATTGCAAATCGGAGAATCAATAATTTTGTGTAAAAACAAAGATCTTTGGGTTGGTAGCAATCTATGTAAGAGTCTAATTTGGAACCGTCTCAGTTGAACATCTGCTGTGGTCTTTAAAGCAGTGAGAGAAGATCATTTTCCAACTGAGATTGTCAAAAGATTGTTCCAGCAGTAGGGATGGCATTGTTATTATTTAAAACATTTTGTACATATTTATTCCCCCTTTTAATAAAAATAAAAAATACCAAGCTTTTTGATCTAACAGTTTGTACCTGTTGGTCATAATAACATTTAATTTTCAACAACAAAATCCGAATAGCATTCAGAATGCCCTCATACAAAACAAAATTAGTTTTGATACCGGGAAACCGTGTCAAAAATTCCTGATACGACATAAAATTACCCTCATCATTTATTAATTGTTTCACAAAAAGAATGTAATGAGTAATCCATTCTCGTACAAAAATAACCTTTTTATTTCTTATAATATTCACATTATAGCGAATACACTCGGACATAAATTCATGAACAGAAGTAGGTTGACACTTCAAACATAGTTTCTTATAATGTCGAATAACATCCTTCCAAAAAGGATTCTGTATAGTTTGCATAATAATATTTCCATACTCTGCTCCAAATTTGTCAACATTATCCAGCATTAAAAACATATTTACAGTAACAAAAATTCCAATCAGAATCATTACGTAAAAGTCTACATAACCAACCAATTTTCATGGAAGATATAAAATTCCTCACATTAAGCATTTTTAATCCACCAACACCATATTCCATATATTCCATATTCCTTTTCAGTTACAGATTTTGTTATTTTACTTTTTTCCATTCCATAAAAAGATGAACAATTCTTTTTCCAATGCACTAATACAATTGTCATTGGGTCTGGCAGGTTGATCAGAAGATTACTTTTTTTGAAAACACTAAAGTCTTAATTACTGTTATCTTACCAAAGGGGGTAATCTGTGTCTTTTTCCACGATATCAGAATCCTTCTCAAAGCCAAGAGTTTATCTTCGTAGTTAATATGTACAATACTATCTGTGTTAGTAGAAAATGTAACACCTAAAATTTTAAAAGCACCTGGATCCCAAACAAAAAATTTGTCCCTCATATATTGAATGCCACAGTTCTTCCTACTTCCAATCCAGATGATTTGGGTTTTATCAAAATTTATTTTTAGACCCGACATGTGTGAGAACTTTGTGAGAACACTTATGGTTTCATTAAAAGATCTTTCAGAACCATCCAGATATACGGTTATATCATCAGCGAACTGGGGCAGCAAATTTTCCTTATCTTTTATTTTTATGCCCTTAATATTTACATTTATACGAATCATAAGAGAAAGAATTTCTGCACATATTAAGTATAAGTACGGTGAAGATGGATCTCCTTGTCTGACTCAATTGGAAATCAAGATGAATATTGGCCATTGACCGACACACAATTTGTAATATGAGTATAAAATGTTTGATCCATAGGATCATGTCTGGCCCAAAATGAAAGAAACGCAAACATTTTAACAAGAAAGACCAGGAGATGCTGTCAAATGCTTTTTTTAAATCAATGGATAACAACATTCCCGGAATATTTTCACGTTCTTGCATGTTGTTAGATATGGCTGGATATTGTAAGACCATGCTGAGGCTATTTTATATGCCGTCTTTAAAAGGGAGATAGGCCGCCAGTTTTTAATGAATCGCTTTGGTTTCCCTTCCTTGGGAATGCATGTAATGGAACCTTGCCTTTGTGTAACTGACAACTGTCCTTTACAAAAACCCTCATTTGCTGACCGTACCAAAAACATGCCAATATCAAGATTTTTTTTAATAAAAAATAACTCTTTAGTCAATCCATCAGGACCCGGACTCTTATCGTTTTTCATGGTTTTTTAATGCACTGTCAGCTTCTTCAAAAGTAATTAGTCCTTCTATTGCCTCACTGTCTTCAGTTATTATATTATTAGTATGGAACTCTTTTTGAAAAATATTCAATATGCTATCAAATTCTGGGACATCTTTGTTTGGCCCGTACACATTTACAAAAAGAAAATCCCTCTGTTTAATTTCAACTAGAACCATGACGCTGTTTCCCCCATTTCCCTTGTATACGTTTGTAATCTTAATCGAAATTATTGTTGAAAAGGATTGCAACTCCTCTAGCATTGGAAGCATGGCTTGAGAAAAAGAGCTTTGTAACCCCACTCTGAACTAACATAGTGTTCCATTTTCTCCTCAAAAAATGTGTATTTTGTAAAAAGAAAACGCTGTGTTTCTTATTTTTAAGGTAATGAAAGACGTCACGCATTTTATGCTTACCATTCAGGCCCTGATAATTAACTGAAGTGATTGAAATTGTAGGCTACTATCCATTATCTACAAAACATTGAATACAATAATGCACCAACGACCCACCAAAAATAACAGGTGAGCAACTACAACTGACTCCAAGACATATGCGCCCAGTGTCTAGCCCAACGGAACATGTCATTCCAAAAAATGGAATCTGCCAAATGCACAACAAGTGAAATGCAAGTGAAATGCAATATATGAAAAAAGAACAAAGCTATGATAGCAAATCTGCATGATTATACAAAAAGAAAATATACTAAACAAAACACACACAAAAGAAGGGAAAAGACAAAAATAACAACAACAAAGACAAAAAGACAACAAGGAAGATTGATATGAAGCCGGCTAATAAGCAAGCATGGAAATGAGCATGTGCATTGAATGTTCATCGCGTAAATGACGCAAGAACGGGAAAAACATTTTCCACAACAAGAAATCCAATTTACATAGTTAGCCTGTTCAGAATTCCCAGTCTCTCTCTCTCTCTCTCTCTCTCTCTCTCTCTCTCTCTCTCTCTCTCTCTCTCTCTCTCTCTCTCTCTCTCTCTCTCTCTCTCTCTCTCTCGCTCTCTTGCACACACACAGAAATCCAATTTACATAGTTAGCACGTTCAGAATACCCAGTCTCTCTCTCTCTCTCTCTCTCTCTCTCTCTCTCTCTCTCTCTCTCTCTCTCTCTCTCTCTCTCTCTCTCTCTCAAAACTCCACTGCGGCCTTTAATAATCGCCCCTAATCAACTTATAAGCGAACGTTGTTCATCTTGTAAATCGGTGCCAACTCGCTGCAGTTGATGGTGTAATTGCCTTTGAAATTCAGTTTCTTTATATAAGCTTCCTTATCGAACAAATGGTATTTGGGCAGCGAGGTGCAATCATAAGGCTTATAGACCGCGTTCAGAATGCGAAGGCTTTGGCGAGGCACAGGGACTTGGAGGCCGTCAAATTCAATGTACTGCAGCGGATACACGTCCCCGAAGGAGAACAGATATTTCCATGTGTTTTCCTGATTCAAACACCACACGTGCGAGTCGTCCATGTTCATAGGGTACAGATCCACATAGGGACAGCGCTTGATGACGTCCTTGTCAGGGAGCCAGCCAATGGCGTGATTCCTCTTCACTGCTTCAGCCAGGGTTCTCGCGTGGGTGACGTGCGCGTGGAGGTACGTTTTGATTATGGACGCGTTGCTGTGGAAGACCTTCCAATGAAAGGCTTTATCCAAGCGTAACGTGAATCCAGGTATGCAGGACAACACGCGCCTGAGTTTGTCCAAGTCCCTCCCGTCCACCGCCATGTCGATGTCGTCGTCCCAGGGTATCATGCCTCCATGTCGCATGGCGCCGATCAGAGCACCTCCGATCAGGAAGTGGGAGATGTTGTGCAGGGTCAAGGCCTCGTGCACCACATTCCACGTGAACAGCAGCTGGGCCTTTTGGTCGGGGCTCAGTTTGAGGCCGAAACGGGCGTAGCTCATTTTCTTCTGTGCGGTGTGGTTGTTGATCCATGCCCACGCTCTGCTGTAGTCTGCTATGTACTGCGGGTTAGCCTTGGGTTGACCAGAAGGTTCTGGATAAAAAAGAGAGAGAGAGAGATAAAGAGAGGGGGGGGGGGGGGGAGATGAGTCTTGAAGACACACTGACCCACCACGATTAAGTCCCTAGGATTTTGTTCGGGGGGGAGGGGGGGGGTAGATGTGACCCACGTACAAATTTCCCCAACTTCTGATGTTTCGTTTTGAAATTGGGGGCATTTGTATGGGAGTCAACCCTGGTCAAAACAAGATTTCTTACCCGCTATAACAGGGAAAACCCGTGATTTTGACACGTAATCAGGTGGGTCTTTAACATCATCAGTCTACACCCCCCCCACCCCCCCCCCACCCCCCCCCGGAAGACGGAGTGTGACTGCCCACGTGGTGGTGGTGGTGGGGGGGTGGGTGTTTGGGGGGGGGGGGGGTAATCAAAACGGTCACACACGAAACTGTTCTCATCAATAAAGAATAGATTAGCGTCCAATCAGTCGCAGACTCTTATAGACGATAATCCCAAAACAATGTTCTCATCCCTAGCTGATGCATTTGTACCATAGTGTTCAAGTGCTTTGGCTGTTTGGGATGATCCCTGGAGCCAGGCTACATCGACAGCAAAAGCAATAAAGCGCTCACTTTAGCCCGGGTTGTCATTTGACTTGGTGTCCCCTTTAATTCGCCTTGTCATCATCTGATTATGTCTAGGTGTCACATTTCGTTTGCCGAATTCTTGATTGACTTGGTGTCCCCTTTAAGTTGATAAGTTGTCGTTTGACTTGGTGTCCCCTTTAATCTGATAAGCTGTCATTTTGTTTAAATGATTTTTGGCTCACGTCGTTTTTTTAAAACAAAGTGAGTCTATTGTATCGTACATGTATAACTGCATTAACAGTATATTAAACCAATGCTAACATAATAATAAATAGTACATACCTTCAAATTAAGACAGCATGAATGTATTACACTCTGAACCTTGATTTAAAATCTCATTTAAAAGGACTTTTATAGGGAACTATTGCCGTATTGGAAGTCTTCATACTAAACTGATTGGAACACACACATTACTCTCACTGAATTTGCATAACTAAATTCGTGACATTGACACTTCTACACAACAGTATTCTCTCTATAGTAATACAAATCAGACGTGAGCCTTGAAGGCTTTGCCTCTTGTTATTTATCAAAATGTATATTACATACATGTTAAGCAAGCATAACGGCAACAACAAGCTTAAAGCTTATACTGTGCCAACGTACTATGCATGAATTTTTGAATGGCGGCTAGCAAGTAGAAGACTTAACAGGTTCATCTAAACATTATCAAAGAAAAAACATATATAAAGATAGGTACATTTCAAATCCTTCGTGAAATATACATCAGGAAACCAATGAAAATCAATGAAAATAAGAAAAAGATAAATCCAAACTTTGTGAAATACACAAAACACAGAATATAAACAATAAGATATATGAATAAAATGGAAAAAAGAGAAGAAAAAAAAGAAGAAAAAAAAATTACATTCAGAATATGAAAGAGACATGAGGATGATGGGGGATACAAAAGATAATTATGAAGTGAATCAATCACTAATTGCAGTGGTTACAAGGCATCTTACTTGCTAAACAGGGATCCCTGTACACTTTATTATTATTATGATGATCATTATTATTATTATTATTAAGTAGGGTCTTCTCCTACTGTAAGGATTAGTTTCTGCTACAAGTTCAGGAACAAGATCGTTTAAGCTGTCATTTGACTTGATGTCCCCTTTAAGTTGTATGTTCTTGTCAGTGTATGTCAATGATCAATACAAAAAAAAATTGTTTAAACCAAGTTGATAAGTTGTCGTTTGACTTGGTGTCCCCTTTAATCTGATAAGTTGTTATTTGACTTGGTGTCCCTTTTAATTTGATAAGTTGTCGTTTGACTTGGTGTCCCCTTTAATCTGATACGTTGTCGTTTGACT
>CM065708.1:36671730-36686730 GCA_017654935.2 Phymorhynchus buccinoides
GGTCCATTATGGCCTTTTGGCCTGGAACGCAGAGAAGAAGAATGAACAAAGTTGACCATGGAACCCTGCAAGAAATACCTTGTGAATACAAAAAGTGAAGCATGTAAATACTTGGTGTTATTTGTACAATGAGGAAAGCAAAAACATCACATATCTGTCTTCAACTAAATAGGCCTTACATGAAATAATAAAATAGAATGTTTATTGTTGCTTGTGACTTCTGGAACATCATTTATATTTACTCAACATCTGTGAAAAATTAGCAAGGGTAGGAAACTATCCATAAAGGATACAAATCCCCCACCAAAGTTGCCTATGCCAACTCCACCAGCATACTAACCCTGTATGAATTAAGATTACAGAGGAAACAAATCCACTCACTTTCTCAAAAAGGAGGAGGCACGCTTCGCCCCATGTATCATACATACAGAACCATTGGCAAACTATGGTAGAGAGGAAAAACTGTTGTACAAACAAAAACTATTAAATCAAGAAATGCAAGCTTTTCTGATCACGTATATGTTTTGCACACTCAACACACGAGTCCCTTTTCCCTTTTCTAGTTCTATAAGATTCTCTTTTAGGCCTTACTATTTCACATTCCAATCCTTTCTCCATCTAGTTTTTATTATTAAAGATGACTTTATTAATCCAGAGCTTACACAAGTCTGCAGTGTTGCTCGTGCGCGTGCTGTGCGTGTGTTTGTTGGTGTAAGCATGCAAGTACATAATGCCCTGGGCAAGGCATCTCCACTACAAACAAATTCTAGCCCAGCCCGCCAGGATAGTATCTGCCCCCTCTGCTATCTGGCAGTATTTGTCGGAAACGACAGACTAGCATACAATACAAACACAAGTGCATACATACAAGTAACTACTGATTTTTACCCGCATGTGGTCGGTATCTGTTGGAGACCCCTGTCCATCCTGCACAGCTTGTGATATGGACTGCACCTGTAATATAAGATATTCAAATATTAACTGTTAAAATAACTGTAGGTCACTAGAAGCAAAAACATAAGTAATAGTATTTTACAATTTTGTGAACATAAGATATAACAAATGCAACATACAGCAAACAAAGCAACATAATCAAACTACACATAGCTCAACTGTGACTTGGACATTTAAAAACATTGAGAGCCAGAGATTCAGATAAGTTTTATATACAAAGTTCTAAATAAAACATGGACTTTGGACACTGTTTTGCTAGTTTTATTTTACACTAACACTTGATTTTCGCTTTACAAAGAAAACTTGCAACATTTTCCAAGGAAAAACATATTTTGACCACAAAAAATACCCACACCAATTACACACAGTTAGATGATCATTTTGAGGGGCCTATTCCTCTTTGTCAATCCATGATGATGCTCAGCTAAAAAAAATCCCACTGACAAGGATGAAAACTTTAGCAAACTATTTTTTTTAATATGATGATTAAAATACAATCATAATTTTAAAGGCATGCTTCAAGCAAACAAAACATTGATCAATGAAGGGAAGTTTATAAGCCGCAAGGCTTAGACTTGAGCCAGTCTCACACTATATTATACTGTACTATGATGTTTTTGTGTATAAATTTGTATAAGAATGGAAACACAAAAGACGCATGTTTATCAATCAGAAAAAAAAAGAAGTAAAATGAATTGACTCTCGCTGCGTCACTGTGTGCATTGCACGCGCGCGCGCGCGCGCATGCGTGGCGTGCGTGCGTGTGTGTGTGTGTGTGTGTGTTGTGTGTGTGTGTGTGTGTGTGTGTGTCTCTCTCTCTCTCCATGTGCATGCATTATACTGTATATGAATCGGGATGCTTATTAACAGTGATGTCCCGAGATCCAGGTCATAGGCCACTGACCTATTAAAATTGAAAATGTTTCCTATTGTGTTCTCCCCTGTCAGGACAAATGTCTAATTATTTTAATTTGCCAAAATACTGGCACGCTTTGTCTTATTGATTTCTGCAAGAGCTGGGACATTGTCCTGTTGATTTCTCTAATCTCAGGACACTTTGTCCTAGATTCACTTTTCTATCCTCGGTACATCACTGGCTTACATTACTGAATTTTACCTGTTATTGTAGGGAGACTCCATGTCTGTCCTTGTATGGATTGCCATGGACTGCCCTTGTTTTGATCAGAAGCAAAAACACAAAATTATACGGCGGAGACAAAATTCATAGAATCACCATCCCCCTGTGGGGATATTGGGAGGTAGGTTGTCTTTGCACATTTAGTGCCTTCTGGAAGTTCTGTGCCTCCTACTTCCTCTATTCTACCACTCCATTTGGCACTGGCCTTTTTCCTTTGCTTACTGTCATCTACAATCTCTCTGCCTTACTGATCCATTCTCGGTGTTTTTTGTTCTAGACATTCTACAAACAAGTTTTTCTGCATTTGAAAACGGACATGCTGATCCTAATTATTTTATAAGGCGCACATAACGGCAGCATGGCGCATCTGCATTTATGATAGAAGACTGTCTAAGTGGTTGAAGAAGAAGCAAATAACCAAACATACTAGATCTAACACCAATATGACTTAGAGTATAATGTTACCAAATTTTAAAAAAAACCGTGCAGTAAGCTACTAAAGGTTAATTGGCTCTGGTTAAAATAAAGTAAATGTAACGTACAGTAGATTTCTCCCTCTTCTTCTTCTTCTGTGGTGGTGAACAAACTCTTTATCTGGAAGTAACTGTACACACTTTAGGGGGTGACCATAGAAAAAGAGGCGGACGAGGGAAAGAGAGAAAAGGGTACACACATTACATTAGGCCTATCAGTTTTCCAAGAAAAGGCTATGCACGTCACCCTAATTACTATTAGTTTTACTTGGGTTCAGCTTCAAATATCTATGGTAAAAACAGGAGTAGCAAACAAAATTTTAAAAACTAGTTCCGGGCTGGGGAGGGGAAAACTACAGGAAGCTGCCGTCAGCTACTAATTTTCACGTTCGCCCCCAGCAAGCTGGAAACTAGCCGACCCTAAAAAACCCAGGTAGTGCCCAGGCCCCAACCATAAAGACAGTTGATTGAGACACTGCTCAATCAATCAAACATTTGTACTTACACTTCGTTTTTCCACTGTAGGCTAAGTAATGTTGATCATCGACAGGTGCGTTGATCATTTTGATGTAGATCTAGGGATCATCTAGGGAAACATCAATGTTTTGGCCATTGTGACTGACGAAAAGAATTATGTTGTTGCTGGTACTGCACACAAGCTCACATCGGTGAACGTTTGGCACATCTCTTTTCTCGTAATTCTTGTCGGTTTCACGTCATTACTTTCCGCTAAACAGGCTAGAAGTTTGTCAAACAGCCCACCAGTCTACGTGTGTCAAATATCTAGATCTACAGGAAGATTATCTTCAAGATAGAAGATTTAGCGATGATGTCTAGACTCTAATAAATCTTTCCTTTCTGTGGAATCACATCATCCAGATGGCATTGTGCATCCAAATAGCACACACTCATATTTTCATCCGTTTTGAGAGTAGAATCTATTGACACTAGGTAGGCCTAGTGTACGATACAGATTAGTTGTCGTTCGTTCTTTGTGGCACTGTCAACACAGTCGTGCAAGCTCAAGGCCTATCACAGTATCAGTGTCTGGCACACAGCAAAATGTCGTCTGTTCGATTCACTGAAAAAGTTTACGGTGATCCGTATCATAGTTTCTAAGTAATGGAGACGTAGAATATCTTGGAATTATTGAAGAACAGGACTGAATTTCTCTACGTTAATGCAAAGAAAGTCGTTCGGTTCGCAAATGAAGTTCTTTCATAGAATTCTTAGTTGTGCATTGAAAGTACAGGTCGTTCACAATGGCTGCGCCCTGTAGCCAACATGGCGCCCGTCTATTGTGGTAAAGGACTAAACATGTCCGCACCCTGAGTAAACATGGCGGCGCCGTAGTAAGTTGCCATGTAAACAACAATGGCGCTTTAGTGACACGCCATTAGCCTTGTACGTTTGTCCGAACTACCTACCCGTTTCTGGCTGATATTAACAAAAAGGACGTCGATGACAGAATTTGTTTCAAAAACTTCAATGTAGAAGACATTACCGAGATATAACTAAACATTTATCATCATTTAAGTTTATGGCAGTCTTCTTTTCAACACGTTTTGGTCGCTTAGATCAGTAGGTCTTTAAAAGGGGGAGTTGTAAATGGGAGGTGATTTTCATATATGGAACTCTCCTGTATACAGACTCTTGAAATCATCCAAAGTGAGGTCTTATAAGGGAGAGGTCTTGTATGGAGGTAATTGTAATACTTACAAAGAGGGTCAATGTCTCAGAGAAGTAGGTCTTTAAGTGGGAGGGAGTCCTATACCAGGGAGTGACATTAAGGGAGTTCCTTGTACCAGCAAACCGTAGGGAGCAACCACATTCAAATTATCAAATTCCCCCGTAGGGATACCGAGGGAGAGGGTGTGTGTGTGTCTTTCGTACAATAGTTCCCCCACCTTCTGGAAGTTCTGTGCTTGTAGTTTTCTCTAATCTGTCAGTCTCTTTGACTCTACCTTTCCCTTTTACTTTCTGTTCATATATATCTTTCTGCAGTACTGTCAATGCTCTGCCTTTGTTCTAGAAACTCTTACAAAGATGCCTCCAGCCGAAAAACGGACATGCTGGGTCTAACTATTTCCCAGTCACATCAACATTCATTTCATTCACTCTGTGGCAGCGCCTTGGTTGATTCAGCATCAAATAAATACATCATAGTACACGTTACAGCCTTTATGTATTGACTTAGCATATAGGAATGTCTAGGTATTTGTTATTGCACAACTGTTATACCTGGACTTACGTATGTAATGGTATGCTGCTCTCTACCCATTAAAAACCTAAAGAAGTTATATCCATATTGTATTTGTCTTCGAATTGTGCATATATGACACCAACTGTCCATTATCCCAACATTAAATGGCTTGTCGATGATATGGGTGTGGCTAGTTTGTTCTATTCATACATGCATTAACCAATACAAAACACAAAGTTATTCACGCACGGCCACTTCATCACTCTCAGTCGCCTACCACAATCATCAACCTTGAAAAGAAAAGAAAACTCCAGTATCAATATATTGTAACCGTTTTTCATACAGAAAAATAGTGCTCACACCTTTATAGCATATATCGTCCAGTGAATCACCTAAAAACTAACTACTGATCATAATTCATAATCATTATACAAGCTGAATTACCATTGTTCACCACATAATTTTTTTTAATTTAGTTCAAAGAGAAACAAAAATGCTACTCACCAACATAACCACAGTGGCTCATGGATACAACCTCAGCCCACGCACAATTAAAACTTCCGTGGCTCACAAAAAACGTCCACAGAAATAATATGACGAAGTTTACTCTGTTATAAACCACCAATTCGCATATCATGGCTATAACATGCCCATTTTCATCTATTCCATTATTTCAACTTCATCAATTCTTTCTTTTCATTGGATCTTCATTTCTTTTAGTTTATCGCCATTACTGCTTCCAATTAGCAATTTACATATTAATAATTTTTTTCCCAACAATCCATGTAATTCCCCCCAACATAACTCAGCTCAATTGATATTTCTTTATACTATTCATTTATTTTCTCAATTTACTGGCCTGTTACTTGACGACCGAAGGAAATGTTTTCCGACCAATGACGAAAAGAGGCAACGATCCTGTGGAAGGTTCTTGGGAGAATACACCACGGGAAGGACTGAGTCGTACCTTGTCAGCCGCGTCACCAAAAACCGCGTCTCGGACTGCATAAATCAGCTTCCCCAAATTGAAATGCACAGAGTGCAGCGTAGAGTAGGTAGTGTCGCCTCAGGACCATGAAAACAGACAGTATGACATCATCAGCTTGCTGAGTGGGAGAGAGCTGGACATGGCATTCATCCTGACAAATGCACCACCTTAACGTACCCGAAGAAGGACAGGACGCAAGAAAGGCAGGTACGTGTCCATGGCCACTTAGTTCGAAAAACGGTGGACTCTGCACAATACTTGGGAGCAAAGATCTGAGCTGGAAAAAGCATATCCAGAACATTTGCTCAAAGGCCAACAAGACTCTCGGGTTTTTGAGAAGAAGCCCCAAGATCAGTTCCCAGACCATCGGGGAAAGGGCCTACAAGGCATTTGTGCGTCCCATATTGGAATACGCCTCCACAGTGTGGGACCCTCACCTACAGCAAGACAACGACAAAATCGAAGTGGTCCAGAGGAGAGCTGCAAGATTCGCCCTGCGCCGCTTCAGGAATACATCAAGTGTGAGCTCCATGATAGAGCAGCTGAAGTGGCCTACCCTGCAAGAACTGGAAACAGCGAGACTAGCCATGCTCTATAAGATACAAAACAATCTGGTCACTATAAAGACTGTAAGAGAGAAACTGGTTCCAGCACCACAGCGCCAACGTCGAGCATACCCCAAGCAGCTTGCCCAGACCTACTGCCGTACCCAATACAGTCAAGCAAGTTTCCTGCCACGTACCATCAAGTGTTCGTAAAACTCCTTAACTTCATGAAAATATCATTTTGGTCTTGTAGAACATCAACATGTTTTATCACTTATTCTAGACATGCTTTTACTTATGTAATGTCCCTTTTCTAAGTTGCAAAAATAGTGTTACTTTTTCTCCATCAGATATCCACCTAGTCCTTGATGTTAAGAATAACCCTTTCTATTCTCTTTTTCTCGAATTACTTTCAGCTGTTCCTTTTTAGAGTCTATGGCTTTCAATACTTCATCATTTTTAATTTCCCTCTGCTCGAGATGCTGTAGTTCCTCCTGTAGTTTTTACTCTACCTCGCTTATTTTTGTGGGTTTTTTTTTCATGGTGGCATAAGAAATTGTCTTTGACCTTATTTTCATGAGCAAGAAGTCTACGAGCAGATCATCGGGAATTTATTGTAAATTGTAAATCTTCACGTGGAACGTTGTCAACTGCTTCTCTTATGTACGTACTCGCTGCATAATCTCGTTTAACATTTGTGATCACTTTGTTAATTTCGTCAATGTAAATCTTGTCTTTTAATAAAGATGAGTTGAATTTCCAGAACGTGTTGCGCTTAAATGTTTCGTCTAGTTTCAATTTTAAAAATATCATGGAGTGATCAGTGCGATATCCGCATTCTATATCTGTATCTTCTACATTCGGAACAACATGGTCAGAAACAAGGAAGAAATCCAGTCTGGTTTGCTGGAGTGGGTTGTTCCTTATCCATTTAAACATACAGCAATCTGGATTTAGCTCTCTCCAAATATCACTTAACTGCAAATCCTCGGTCAGGCGATTCACAGCATCTCTAGCCTTAGGGTTGTTCACGTTTTTTGATAATTATCATAATCTCTTGATGGATCAAGACTAAATTTAAATATCTCCCAGTTATTGTTATTATTATTATTT
Organism: Phymorhynchus buccinoides; assembly: GCA_017654935.2. Classification (NCBI taxonomy): domain Eukaryota; kingdom Metazoa; phylum Mollusca; class Gastropoda; order Neogastropoda; family Raphitomidae; genus Phymorhynchus; species Phymorhynchus buccinoides. Next base: position 36,679,145 of record CM065708.1, read on the forward strand.
ATTTTGTGTGTGTGCAAAGCTCCACTTTAATTACAGAAAGCAATATGAATACATTATGCATATTTGTAAAGCACATATCACTGTGTTCAATGCGTAGTTAAGTCAGTTTGTTTCAGTCTCTAATATATTTGTATTTGTTATTGAAATTGTTTTTAATAAATTTTACAAATGTAGTGGAACACACAATCACAGAATAAAAGTTGCGTTTTTAGAAGCAACAATATTAATAAGGACAATAATTATGCATCTACAGCACTCATTGGTTGCAAGAACAGCAACAATGAGAACCACCACAACCACGGCAACATTGATAATAAATAGGGATGATGGTAACAAGAAAAACAATGATAACAATTGTAACAATAAAGATGATGATGATGCCAGCGACAACACAATAACAACAGTAAAAATAACAATAAGTATGATTATGATGGTAACAATAACAACAATGATAACAGTAGCAGTAACAATAATGAGCATAATGATGACAACACAACAACCACTGCAGTAATAATAATAAGGAGGTGGTAACAATAACAACAATGATAACAGTAGCAGTAACAATAATGAGCATAATGATGACAACACAACAACCACTGCAGTAATAATAATAAGGAGGTGGTAACAATAACAACAATGATAACAGTAGCAGTAACAATAATGAGCATAATGATGACAACACAACAACCACTGCAATAATAATAATAAGGAGGTGGTAATAGTAACAACAATGAAGGTAAATAAAACGGAAATCACCACAACAAAAATAATATAAAAAACAGGCACAATACTCATACTAACAATGGTAATACCATCCTGCCCACCATCACCACCACCACCATCATCACCACCACCACCATCATCACCCCCCCCAACATCATCACCACCACCACCATCATCACCACCACCCACCTCATCACCAACACCAACATCACTAATGCTGACAGCAATTATTTTATAATACTAAACACACACACACGCACACCTTCTCTCACCCCCACCCCTCCCATCCCTGTGCGGGGTACAACATCTTCATTACCAAGACTGAATTGTACATAAAAAGAGGTGTTAGTTAAAATATACTTTGAGCTCTAACAGTAACAGCAAAGGAAATTGGCCACAGTATGCCTAAAAAACTAAATAGGTAACATGTGGGGAAATACTTGTTACATATAGTGTAACAAGTTGGAAAATGTTGGAAAATAAGACTAGACTAGATAAGACTAGATACAAGTTAGTTAAAATATACTTTGAGCTCTAACAGTAACAGCAAAGGAAATTGGCCACAGTATGCCTAAAAAACTAAATAGGTAACATGTGGGGAAATACTTGTTACATATAGTGTAACAAGTTGGAAAATGTTGGAAAATAAGACTAGACTAGATAAGACTAGATACAAGTTAGCTAAAATATACTTTGAGCTCTAACAGTAACAGCAAAGGACATTGGCCACAGTATGCCTAAAAAACTAAATAGGTAACATGTGGGGAAATACTTGTTACATATAGTGTAACAAGTTGGAAAATGTTGGAAAATAAGACTAGATACAAGTTACGCAAATGATATTTTACACAGGAAAAAACAACTTGAGGAAGGGGGAATAGGACAAACCTAAGAAACAACTGGGAGATATGGAATCCAATCTTCCTCGAACTTTCTTGCTGTATAATTTAAGACAGACAAATATTTTTCAATGTTATATCTATCTTTCAATATAGCAACAAATGCTTGTAGGTTAGGGTTAACATTTTGGAGTTTACATTTATAGATATAAAATTTAGCCAATAGAAGCACAAGGTCTATTACTTTATCAGTTCTTGTATCTGCTTTTACACCAAACAAAACTAATTCCTTACTTAACTCCATGTTATGACAATGCTGACATTTGTCTTTTAACAAATTTTCAAACTCGGTCCAAAACTTTTGGGAAACAACACAATCATATAATATGTGTGGGATTGTTTGCTCTTCCTGATTGCAAAGATTGCAAATCGGAGAATCAATAATTTTGTGTAAAAACAAAGATCTTTGGGTTGGTAGCAATCTATGTAAGAGTCTAATTTGGAACCGTCTCAGTTGAACATCTGCTGTGGTCTTTAAAGCAGTGAGAGAAGATCATTTTCCAACTGAGATTGTCAAAAGATTGTTCCAGCAGTAGGGATGGCATTGTTATTATTTAAAACATTTTGTACATATTTATTCCCCCTTTTAATAAAAATAAAAAATACCAAGCTTTTTGATCTAACAGTTTGTACCTGTTGGTCATAATAACATTTAATTTTCAACAACAAAATCCGAATAGCATTCAGAATGCCCTCATACAAAACAAAATTAGTTTTGATACCGGGAAACCGTGTCAAAAATTCCTGATACGACATAAAATTACCCTCATCATTTATTAATTGTTTCACAAAAAGAATGTAATGAGTAATCCATTCTCGTACAAAAATAACCTTTTTATTTCTTATAATATTCACATTATAGCGAATACACTCGGACATAAATTCATGAACAGAAGTAGGTTGACACTTCAAACATAGTTTCTTATAATGTCGAATAACATCCTTCCAAAAAGGATTCTGTATAGTTTGCATAATAATATTTCCATACTCTGCTCCAAATTTGTCAACATTATCCAGCATTAAAAACATATTTACAGTAACAAAAATTCCAATCAGAATCATTACGTAAAAGTCTACATAACCAACCAATTTTCATGGAAGATATAAAATTCCTCACATTAAGCATTTTTAATCCACCAACACCATATTCCATATATTCCATATTCCTTTTCAGTTACAGATTTTGTTATTTTACTTTTTTCCATTCCATAAAAAGATGAACAATTCTTTTTCCAATGCACTAATACAATTGTCATTGGGTCTGGCAGGTTGATCAGAAGATTACTTTTTTTGAAAACACTAAAGTCTTAATTACTGTTATCTTACCAAAGGGGGTAATCTGTGTCTTTTTCCACGATATCAGAATCCTTCTCAAAGCCAAGAGTTTATCTTCGTAGTTAATATGTACAATACTATCTGTGTTAGTAGAAAATGTAACACCTAAAATTTTAAAAGCACCTGGATCCCAAACAAAAAATTTGTCCCTCATATATTGAATGCCACAGTTCTTCCTACTTCCAATCCAGATGATTTGGGTTTTATCAAAATTTATTTTTAGACCCGACATGTGTGAGAACTTTGTGAGAACACTTATGGTTTCATTAAAAGATCTTTCAGAACCATCCAGATATAAGGTTGTATCATCAGCGAACTGGGACAGCAAATTTTCCTTATCTTTTATTTTTATGCCCTTAATATTTACATTTATACGAATCATAAGAGAAAGAATTTCTGCACATATTAAGTATAAGTACGGTGAAGATGGATCTCCCTGTCTGACCCCCCTTTCAATTGGAAATCAAGATGAATATTGGCCATTGACCGACACACAATTTGTAATATGAGTATAAAATGTTTGATCCATAGGATCATGTCTGGCCCAAAATGAAAGAAACGCAAACATTTTAACAAGAAAGACCAGGAGATGCTGTCAAATGCTTTTTTTAAATCAATGGATAACAACATTCCCGGAATATTTTCACGTTCTTGCATGTTGTTAGATATGGCTGGATATTGTAAGACCATGCTGAGGCTATTTTATATGCCGTCTTTAAAAGGGAGATAGGCCGCCAGTTTTTAATGAATCGCTTTGGTTTCCCTTCCTTGGGAATGCATGTAATGGAACCTTGCCTTTGTGTAACTGACAACTGTCCTTTACAAAAACCCTCATTTGCTGACCGTACCAAAAACATGCCAATATCAAGATTTTTTTTAATAAAAAATAACTCTTTAGTCAATCCATCAGGACCCGGACTCTTATCGTTTTTCATGGTTTTTTAATGCACTGTCAGCTTCTTCAAAAGTAATTAGTCCTTCTATTGCCTCACTGTCTTCAGTTATTATATTATTAGTATGGAACTCTTTTTGAAAAATATTCAATATGCTATCAAATTCTGGGACATCTTTGTTTGGCCCGTACACATTTACAAAAAGAAAATCCCTCTGTTTAATTTCAACTAGAACCATGACGCTGTTTCCCCCATTTCCCTTGTATACGTTTGTAATCTTAATCGAAATTATTGTTGAAAAGGATTGCAACTCCTCTAGCATTGGAAGCATGGCTTGAGAAAAAGAGCTTTGTAACCCCACTCTGAACTAACATAGTGTTCCATTTTCTCCTCAAAAAATGTGTATTTTGTAAAAAGAAAACGCTGTGTTTCTTATTTTTAAGGTAATGAAAGACGTCACGCATTTTATGCTTACCATTCAGGCCCTGATAATTAACTGAAGTGATTGAAATTGTAGGCTACTATCCATTATCTACAAAACATTGAATACAATAATGCACCAACGACCCACCAAAAATAACAGGTGAGCAACTACAACTGACTCCAAGACATATGCGCCCAGTGTCTAGCCCAACGGAACATGTCATTCCAAAAAATGGAATCTGCCAAATGCACAACAAGTGAAATGCAAGTGAAATGCAATATATGAAAAAAGAACAAAGCTATGATAGCAAATCTGCATGATTATACAAAAAGAAAATATACTAAACAAAACACACACAAAAGAAGGGAAAAGACAAAAATAACAACAACAAAGGCAAAAAGACAACAAGGAAGATTGATATGAAGCCGGCTAATAAGCAAGCATGGAAATGAGCATGTGCATTGAATGTTCATCGCGTAAATGACGCAAGAACGGGAAAAACATTTTCCACAACAAGAAATCCAATTTACATAGTTAGCCTGTTCAGAATTCCCAGTCTCTCTCTCTCTCTCTCTCTCTCTCTCTCTCTCTCTCTCTCTCTCTCTCTCTCTCTCTCTCTCTCTCTCTCTCTCTCTCTCTCTCTCTCTCGCTCTCTTGCACACACACAGAAATCCAATTTACATAGTTAGCACGTTCAGAATACCCAGTCTCTCTCTCTCTCTCTCTCTTCTCTCTCTCTCTCTCTCTCTCTCTCTCTCCTCTCTCTCTCTCTCTCTCTCTCTCTCTCAAACTCCACTGCGGCCTTTAATAATCGCCCCTAATCAACTTATAAGCGAACGTTGTTCATCTTGTAAATCGGTGCCAACTCGCTGCAGTTGATGGTGTAATTGCCTTTGAAATTCAGTTTCTTTATATAAGCTTCCTTATCGAACAAATGGTATTTGGGCAGCGAGGTGCAATCATAAGGCTTATAGACCGCGTTCAGAATGCGAAGGCTTTGGCGAGGCACAGGGACTTGGAGGCCGTCAAATTCAATGTACTGCAGCGGATACACGTCCCCGAAGGAGAACAGATATTTCCATGTGTTTTCCTGATTCAAACACCACACGTGCGAGTCGTCCATGTTCATAGGGTACAGATCCACATAGGGACAGCGCTTGATGACGTCCTTGTCAGGGAGCCAGCCAATGGCGTGATTCCTCTTCACTGCTTCAGCCAGGGTTCTCGCGTGGGTGACGTGCGCGTGGAGGTACGTTTTGATTATGGACGCGTTGCTGTGGAAGACCTTCCAATGAAAGGCTTTATCCAAGCGTAACGTGAATCCAGGTATGCAGGACAACACGCGCCTGAGTTTGTCCAAGTCCCTCCCGTCCACCGCCATGTCGATGTCGTCGTCCCAGGGTATCATGCCTCCATGTCGCATGGCGCCGATCAGAGCACCTCCGATCAGGAAGTGGGAGATGTTGTGCAGGGTCAAGGCCTCGTGCACCACATTCCACGTGAACAGCAGCTGGGCCTTTTGGTCGGGGCTCAGTTTGAGGCCGAAACGGGCGTAGCTCATTTTCTTCTGTGCGGTGTGGTTGTTGATCCATGCCCACGCTCTGCTGTAGTCTGCTATGTACTGCGGGTTAGCCTTGGGTTGACCAGAAGGTTCTGGATAAAAAGAGAGAGAGAGAGATAAAGAGAGGGGGGGGGGGGGGGAGATGAGTCTTGAAGACACACTGACCCACCACGATTAAGTCCCTAGGTATTTTGTTCGGGGGGGAGGGGGGGGGTAGATGTGACCCACGTACAAATTTCCCCAACTTCTGATGTTTCGTTTTGAAATTGGGGGCATTTGTATGGGAGTCAACCCTGGTCAAAACAAGATTTCTTACCCGCTATAAGAGGGAAAACCCGTGATTTTGACACGTAATCAGTTGGGTCTTTAACATCATCAGTCTACACCCCCCCCACCCCCCCCCACCCCCCCCCCGGAAGACGGAGTGTGACTGCCCACGTGGTGGTGTTGTGGTGGGGGGTGGTGTGTTTGGGGGGGGGGGGGGGGTAATCAAAACGGTCACACACGAAACTGTTCTCATGAATAAAGAATAGATTAGCGTCCAATCAGTCGCAGACTCTTATGGACGATAATCCCAAAACAATGTTCTCATCCTTAGCTGATGCATTTGCACCAAAGTGTTCAAGTGCTTTGGCTGTTTGGGATGATCCCTGGAGCCAGGCTACATCGACAGCAAAAGCAATAAAGCGCTCACTTTAGCCCGGGTTGTCATTTGACTTGGTGTCCCCTTTAATTCGCCTTGTCATCATCTGATTATGTCTAGGTGTCACATTTCGTTTGCCGAATTCTTGATTGACTTGGTGTCCCCTTTAAGTTGATAAGTTGTCGTTTGACTTGGTGTCCCCTTTAATCTGATAAGCTGTCATTTTGTTTAAATGATTTTTGGCTCACGTCGTTTTTTAAAACAAAGTGAGTCTATTGTATCGTACATGTATAACTGCATTAACAGTATATTAAACCAATGCTAACATAATAATAAATAGTACATACCTTCAAATTAAGACAGCATGAATGTATTACACTCTGAACCTTGATTTAAAATCTCATTTAAAAGGACTTTTATAGGGAACTATTGCCGTATTGGAAGTCTTCATACTAAACTGATTGGAACACACACATTACTCTCACTGAATTTGCATAACTAAATTCGTGACATTGACACTTCTACACAACAGTATTCTCTCTATAGTAATACAAATCCGACGTGAGCCTTGAAGGCTTTGCCTCTTGTTATTTATCAAAATGTATATTACATACATGTTAAGCAAGCATAACGGCAACAACAAGCTTAAAGCTTATACTGTGCCAACATACTCTGCATGAATTTTTGAATGGCGGCTAGCAAGTAGAAGACTTAACAGGCTCATCTAAACATTATCAAAGAAAAAACATATATAAAGATAGGTACATTTCAAATCCTTCGTGAAATATACATCAGGAAACCAATGAAAATCAATGAAAATAAGAAAAAGATAAATTCAAACTTTGTGAAACACACAAAACACGGAATATAAACAATAAGATATATGAATAAAATGGAAAAAGAGAAGAAAAAAAAGAAAGAAAAAAAAATTACATTCAGAATATGAAAGAGACATGAGGATGATGGGGGATACAAAAGATAATTATGACGTGAATCAATCACTAATTGCAGTGGTTACAAGGCATCTTACTTGCTAAACAGGGATCCCTGTACACTTTATTATTATTATGATGATCATTATTATTATTATTATTAAGTAGGGTCTTCT
>CM065708.1:36691730-36699230 GCA_017654935.2 Phymorhynchus buccinoides
TAAATGAGGGCACAACATATTAATGCTATTTACCTAAACAGACACTTACCGAGAAAGCAGAGACGTTGCGCCATAGTTCAGGACGGCGTTTGTCATCCAACATTCTCTTGAAATATTGCAGGTCTTGAAGCCGGTCTTCGTAATAGGAATTGATGGCGTTCGCTTCGTGATAGTAGAACACAAGCAGTCCACACGTGGTCAGGCACAGTAGGAAAAGCAACCGCATAATCTTGGCGCGCCTTCTGGGGCAAAGCATTTTCTGGAAAACAAAATGCATACACGTGCATGCAAGCATACACACACACGCGCGCGAGCGCACACACACACACACACACAAGCATGCAAACACACGCACACACGCGCGCGAATACACGCACACATGCACATACATGCTCGCATTCACACACACCATAACGTGAAATCCTAATAGGGTCCAGGGTTCTCTCTGTCTCTCACAATAATGAGTGGTAGTTGAATGGGTAGGGTTGTTGTTTTTGCTATGTTTTGTATCTTCTGACCTTTTCCTCACTTTGTTTCTGTTGTTATTTTGCCGAGTCTTTGTTCTCTTCGTATGCTATAATTTAAAACTAAATGGTTTGTTTTAAATCAATGCTGCAACCTCATGTCAATAGGGCTGTAACGCCTCACCAGTATGAAACAGCATCCTGTATGGACAAAACCAGATCATCAATCTCACTAGGCTTAGAAGACTTTAGGCCAATCATCCGCCGCGGCGAAGACACCATCAGCTTTTCTGCCTGACGGAAGTCCCCCCAGTTCCAGCGAAAGAACCGTCAAAATGATGACGGTGGTTGTTAATTGAAAGAACAAGAAGAGGCTGTTAACATTAAAGCCAGTGTAGTCGGGGGGGGGGGGGGGGGACTTCAGGGGGAAAAAAACAGGAACAAACTCACACAGTGGGTGTGTAATTTTCCTAGGGAAAACAAAGTGCTGGGGGTGTTATGCTCCAAGGGAAAATCAGTTGTTACCTCCGGCCCATGACACATAATTCACCAAAAGTATAAAAAACAAACAACAACATGAATATAGACACTCAACATGCATTCATACATTCTTTTCGCAAGGCAACAGGAGGCTCGTGGACATAAGTATGGCAACAGCTTGCGGGTTGATAATATGGTTAGGGTTTTCATTACAGAAAATCAATGCAAGTCTGAACAATGAAGGATATGTACAGTGGAACCTCCCTTATAAGACCTCCCATTATTAGACTCCCTCTCTTATAAGACCTCCCATTATAAGACTCCCTCCCAAATAAGACCTACTTCTCTGAGACATTGCCCTTCTTTGTAAGTATTAAAACTGCCTCCCTTATAAGATCATTTTGGATGATTTTTCAAGGTCTTATAAGGGAGGTTCCGCTGTCTACTGCTATACTTTGGTGAGAATAGCTCTTTTCTCAGATCCTGATATTTGGGACGCACAAAAAAAAAATGGAGTTCAGTCTCAAGAGTCGAACAACCAAAAGGACAACAATCTTTAGTTCAATCGTGCAATGCATTGTAAAATGTCACAGTTTAATCCGGACATGTCCATTCGAAGCTTAGTAGTATACCCTTACGAACAAAGAATTGCTTTAAAGTGTGTATTATGTTACACTAAATTTGTGAAATTGCCTGTTTCATGAAATGAGCAAGATTATGCTTGTTTCATGAAATACGCAACAAATTTGCGTTTTTCATGAAACAAGCAAATTTGTTGCTAAATGTTTTGTGAACTGATTGATCAGCTCGGTGTTCAGTGCTTGCTCATTTCATGAAACAGGCAAACTTGCATTCAAATGTTCAGTCTTCGAATAATGTTTTGCCTGTTTCGTGAAATGTGCAAGCCATTTATGCTTGTTTCATGAAACGGGCAACAAATGTGCTTGTTTGATGAAAAACGCAAAGTTGTTGCGTATTTCACGAAACAAGCAAAATCTTGCTCATTTCATGAAACAGGCAATTTCACAAATTTAGTGTAACATATATACGGCTTCGTAGAAACTGTTGGATTAAGAATATTATTATATATACCCTTGGAAGAAATCATGACTTTGCAATGCCGAGAAACCAGTCCTGTTTAAAACAATCAATAAGACTTTGTTTGAATTCTGTAGGAAACCATAATAATAATAATAAAAATAATAATGAATGGTTATATAGCGCGATACCCCACAGAGAGAGAGAGAGAGAGAGAGAGAGAGAGAGAGAGAGAGAGAGAGAGTGAGAGAGAGAGAGAGAGTGAGAGAGAGATAGGGGAGGGGGAGAGAAAGGAGAGTGAGATAGATAGATAGAGAGAGAGAGAGAGAGAGAGAGAAGAGAGAGAGAGAGAGAGAGAGAGAGAGAGAGAGAGAGAGAGAGACAGACAGAGAGACAGACAAACAAACACACACACACACACACACACACACACACACACACACACACACACACACACACACACACACACACACACACACACACACACACACACACACATCTGCCTCTCTGCCTCTCTGTCTCTCTCTCTCTCGTTGCCGTTTTTATCTACAAATTCGTGTGTGTGTGTGTGTGTGTGTGTGTGTGTGTGTGTGTGTGTGTGTGTGTGTGTGTGAGAGAGAGAGAGAGAGGAGAGAGAGAGAGAGAGAGAGAGAGAGAGAGAGAGAGAGAGCGAGAGAGAGAGAGAGACAAAGAGACAGACAGATAGACAGACAGAGACAGAGACACAGAGAGAAAGACACAGAGAGAAACAAAGAGAGTTCAACTAACCGATGCGAACTTATTTGTTGAGAATGAATGGTATCAAACCCGTGTTCTGTTGCCCTAAATCCTGGACGGTCCTAGTAGCAACGTGAGCACGGAAAGCCAAGTAGTAGTTATCTTTGTTATTTCTGTTTTCAGTTATCGGTCGATATAGTTCGTCGCTCAAACGCGCAGTACAGCACTAACAGCAGCAGCAGGGTGCAATCCTAGGCGTCCTTCCTTGTTGTACTATGTACATTGCACTATGCATTAATCGCTGAACAATGGCTTGGCTTCGCAAATAAAAGGTCTGACGAAAAAGACTCGTGTTCTTTCGCGTTCTAGAGTCAACCATGCAGAATTATGTTATATCAGTAAATGTCTCGGTCCATGTTAACATATTTCGCTAGTTCTCCATGACAACACAATGTTAATGCTACTATCATCGTAACATTTCAATATCACGGTGTTAGTGTGACAACTATTTCGCAATAGTGTGTCGTAGTATTGCTTGCTGTCATATCACGTACAATCAACCAATCGTTGACAGAAGCTATGACACACCCCAAGCAGCAGACGACAAGAAAAACATGGATGCTGAGTCGAAAACGTTCCGGTTCAGTTACAAAATAAACACAATATCCTTGTGTGTAAGATACCCGTCACCCGTTGTACTATGACACGAGTGTTTCAAACGAAGCATTTCATCATATCATGCATTTCATGGACATGACCAGTGAGTGTTTTCCTTTTGTTTCCGTTATCGGTACATCCAAGAATGGCAGTCACAGTGACACTGACAGTAGGCCTAGTCTAGACCTGGAGTCAAACGGGGCAGCCCGGTGTAGCACAGCCCCGTTCTTGTCTATGTGTCCCCATCTCTATATTCCCTGTCACTATGTGTCCCCATCATTGTGTCCCCGTCTCTACATGTTCTCTACATATTCTCGTCTCTATGTTCCCTGTCACTATGTGTCCCCTGTCATTGTGCCCCCGTCTCCATGTGTCCCCGTTTCTACATGTCCCCATCTCTATATTATGTCTGTCTATATGTCACGTCGTGTATGTGTGTCCCCATATCAACATTCCCTATCACTATAATTATGTCCCCGTCATTGTGCCCCTGTCTCATCATCATTATCATCCCCATGACCCACATCATCATCATCATCCCCATGATCCCTGTGACCCACATCATCATTATCATCCCTGTGACACACATCATCATTATCATCCCGTGACCCACATCATCATCATCATCATCATCATCCCCATGAACCCACATCATCATCATCCCCATGACCCACATCATCATCATCATCCTTGTGACCCACATCATCATCATCCATATGACCCACATCACCATCACCCCTGTGACCCACATCATCATCATCATCATCCCCACGACCCACATCATCATCATCCCATGACCCACATCATCATCATCTCTGTGATCATCATCATCCCCATGACCCACATCATCATCATCATCATCATCCCGTGACCCACATCATCATTATCATCATCATCATCATCATCATCCCATGACCCACATCATCATTATCATCCCCATGGCCCACATCATCATCATCATCCCCGTGACCCACATCGTCATCATTATCATTCCCGTGACCCCATCATCATCATCATCCCCGTGACCCACATCATCATCATCCCATGACCCACATCATCATCATCCCCATGACCCCCACATCATCATCATCCCCATGACCCACATCATAATCCCCATGACCCACATCATCATCATCCCCATGACCCACATCATCATCATCCCCATGACCCACATCATCATCATCAACATCCCCATGACACATCATCATCATCCCCATGACCCACATCATCATCATCCCCATGACCCACATCATCATCCCCATGACCCACATCGTCATCATCATCATCCCCGTGACCCACAGCATCATCATCTATATGTCACGTCGTGTATGTGTGTCCCCGTATCAACATTCCCTATCACTATAATTATGTCCCCGTCATTGTGCCCCTGTCTCATCATCATTATCATCCCCATGACCCACATCATCATCATCATCCCCATGATCCCTGTGACCCACATCATCATTATCATCCCTGTGACCCACATCATCATTATCATCCCGTGACCCACATCATCATCATCATCATCATCATCCCCATGACCCACATCATCATCATCCCCATGACCCACATCATCATCATCATCCTTGTGACCCTCATCATCATCATCCATATGACCCACATCACCATCACCCCTGTGACCCACATCATCATCATCATCATCCCCGTGACCCACATCATCATCATCCCTATGACCCACATCATCATCATCTCTGTGATCATCATCATCCCCATGACCCACATCATCATCATCATCATCATCATCATCCCGTGACCCACATCATCATTATCATCATCATCATCATCCCATGACCCACATCATCATTATCATCCCCATGGCCCACATCATCATCATCATCCCCGTGACCCACATCGTCATTATCATTCCCGTGACCCACATCATCATCATCATCCCCGTGACCCACATCATCATCCCCATGACCCACATCATCATCATCCCCATGACCCATCATCATCATCATCCCCATGACCCACATCATCATCATCCCCATGACCCACATCATCATCATCCCCATGACCCACATCATCATCCCCATGACCCACATCATCATCATCCCCATGACCCACACATCATCATCCCCATGACCACACATCATCATCATCCCCATGACCCACATCATCATCATCCCCATGACCCACATCATCATCACCATCCCCGTGACCCACAGCATCATCCCAATGACCAATGTCATCATCTACCCCTGACCCACATCATCATCACCCCTATGACCCACATCATCATCATCCCCATGACCCACATCATCTTCATCATCATCCCCACGACCCACATCATCATCATCATCCCCATGACCCACATCATCATCATCTCCATGACCCACATCGTCATCATCCCCGTGACCCACATCATCATCGACATCCCCATGACCCACATCATCATCTCCCCCATGACCCACATCATCACCATCATCATCCCTATGACCCACGTCATCATTATCATCCCCATGACCCGCGTCATCATTATCATCCCCATGACCCACATCATCATTATCATCCCCATGACCCACATCATCATCATCATCATCTCCATGACCCACATCATCATCATCTCCATGACCCACATCGACATCATCATCCCCATGACCCACATCATCATCGACATCCCCATGACCCACATCATCATCATCATCCCCATGACCCACATCATCATCATCATCATCCCCATGACCCACGTCATCATTATCATCCCCATGACCCACATCATCATCATCATCATCCCCATGACCCACATCATCATTATCATCCCCATGACCCACATCATCATCATCATCCCCATGACCCACATCATCATCATCATCCCCATGACCAATATCATCATCATCATCCCCATGACCACATCATCATCATCATCCCTGTGACCCACATCATCATCCCTGTGACCCACATCATCATCCCTGTGACCCACATCATCATCATCCCTGTGACCCACATCGTCATCATCCCTGTGACCCACATCATAATCATCCCTGTGACCCACATCATCATCCATGTGACCCACATCATCATCATCCCTGTGACCCACATCATCATCATCCCCATGACCCCATCATCATCATCATCATCCCCATGACCCACATCATCATCATCCCTGTGACCCACATCATCATCCCTGTGACCCACATCATCATCATCCCTGTGACCCACATCATCATCATCCCTGTGACCCACATCATCATCATCCCTGTGACCCACATCATCATCATCCCTGTGACCCACATCATCATCATCCATGTGACCCACATCATCATCATCCCTGTGACCCACATCATCATCATCCCTGTGACCCACATCATCATCATCCCTGTGACCCACATCATCATCATCCCTGTGACCCACATCATCATCATCATCATCCCATGACCCACATCATCATCATCCCTGGGACCCACATCATCATCCCTGTGACCCACATCATCATCATCCCTGTGACCCACATCATCATCATCCCCATGACCCACATCATCATCAATATCCCCATGAACCACATCATCATCATCAATATCCCCATGACCCCACATCATCATCATCATCATCATCCCAATGACCCACATCATCATCATCCCTGTGACCCACATCATCATCATCCCTGTGACCACATCATCATCATCATCCCTGTGACCCACATCATCATCATCCCCATGACCCACATCATCATCAATATCCCCATGAACCACATCATCATCATTATTATCCCCACGACCCATCATCATCATCATCACCATCATCATCATCACCATCATCATCATCACCATGACCCCACATCATCATCACTATGACTCACATCAATATCATCATCCCCATGACCCACATCGTCATCATCATCCCCATGACCCACATCATCATTATCATCACCATGACCCACATCATCATTATCATCCCCATGACCCACATCATCATCATCATCCGCGTGACCCACATCGTCATCATCATCATCCCTGTGACCCACACCATCATCATCTCTATGACCCACATCGTCATCATCATCTCCCCCATGATCCACATCATCATCGACATCCCCATGACCCACATCATCATGATCATCCCCATGACCCACATCATCATCATCCCCATGACCCACATCATCATCATCATCATCCCCATGACC
>CM065708.1:36704230-36707466 GCA_017654935.2 Phymorhynchus buccinoides
CTAATTCCCTGCCGGCTGAAGCCCCTTGTCTCTAAGCCATAGAGACCTACATCCACTTTTTCCTGTGATTACCAGCAGGGCATCGTGGGCCGGACTATCATCCCGGACTCCACCAAGCACCAAGATGGGAACGCCGCCAAAGACGCCCCGCATCCCAAATCCGCGACGAGACCACGCCTAAACTGTTCCATCCCACGACGCCATAACCGGAATGACTGGGAGCTACTCTAACCTGATGAGTAAGCCCAGCCACCCCAGCACTCGCCGACCTCTATGGATGAACTTGACAATAGCTAAGTCCACAGAACCACGCCAATCATTTGAACTTTCCTCCGGACAATGAAGATTAGTTACCCTTCTCGCTTGGGGCTACCCTTCTAGAAAGACAGAAGTCTTGTAACTCTTTACGGATTTCATTGTTTTTTTTCAGTCATATTTTGTTTTGGCGCCATTGAGCTGCTTTAATATTATTGTTGCATAATCTTATTCAGATTTGGTGAGTAAATAAAATACAATTGTCAAATAATCCTGAACCCTTTGGTCTGACTAATGAGAGTGGGAGTCTTGTAAGTTCATGTAAAACCCTACTTCTCTCTGTCTGCCAAATAGAGCAAATCAACCACTTGTATTTCATTCAACCATACAAGCCAGAACCCTGACAAAAATATAAATCTATTAGATGAAAAAGGGCCGGGAAAGCTGCTCATCTCCCACACCCTAGAAAAGAGGGCTAAATGAAAATTTTCTAATTGAAAATTTAACACACTAAAATTCTCCCCTAGGGACTTAGCCTTTTAACCTATTACCTCGCCACATCTAATTGGGGGTTCGCGTCCGGGATATTTTTTTTCATAAAGTCTAACAAATTTCAATTCAAACGGTAGTTACTTTTCAAAACTTATCTTGTGTCCACTGGGAAAGTTATTGTGATTTGGTTCACTGTGTTTTGATTTGACTTTTTTTAATGCTATTTATGACTTTATTTTGATTTATTTTGATTGTGTGTGCCATGCTCCATGCTTATGGCGGGTTTGACACTGTTTATGTTGATATAGTTAAGTGTTGTTTGATACATTCTACTCAGCAGCTTTGTTTTTATTTTGATTAGTTGTATTTACAACCATGGCTGAGAGTGTTAAACTTAGGAGGGAACTTAAAGAATGGGGAGAATCTTTAGGATTGTCAGGCCAAGAGTTAGCAAACTTTGTTATATCTGAATATGATATAAAGAGAAAACTCGGGAGGAGGCTGATTTAAGGCAGAGGCAAACAGTGCAGGACGCAAAAATAAAGACTCGAACTTGAGGCCGCTGAGCGAGAAAAAGGAGCGGGAGACATGAGTAGCTATGAAGTAGCAGCTAGAAAACTCAGCAGATCCGAGGATGCTGGCATCAAAATTTTCCCCCTCCCATTCATACCCAGCCATGACCTTCACATGGAGGCATTTCAAGAGGCAACCGAGTCTATCGATAATGGATGCATTCCTCGAGAGATTGAAGAATGGCCAGGAATTTGAGCTTGCTCGGAAAAGTACAACCTCAAGCTTGCCCAAAGTCTAGGGGTTTGTGGCTTACGAGGGTACAGCAAACTTCCGTCAAGCAAATTACTTGACTACCCAGCTTTGAACAGAAGCCATGCCTCAAACAGATACCAGTTGACAGCTGACGCCATACCGGAAAAAGTTCCGGTCAACCAGAAAAGTAGGGGAGAATCCTATGCCCAATGTTCAGATAGATGAGGGACTATCTTGACAAAAAAAATGGGTGTCCCTTTCGCAAAATCAGATTTCCGAGAGGATCTCCGGGAAATGATGGTTAGCGAGCAAAATGCGCAGAACCAGGTCCCAGATTAAGGACCTTACTGAAGAACAAGGTGCACAAACTCTGGCTGACTCATCCAGCTAAGTGACCATACACTATAGACCCATGATGAACCTAGTGCACCTAAAAGGCCAAAACTCAACAAGTTGTTGGTCTACACTCTTCACAGCAGGCAGGTTTAACCCTAACTCCAACAGTGGGTCAAACAGTTTACACCCATTGACGACAAAACACTGGGACAACCTTATATGATCATACCGCAAGTCGAAACACCCACATCGGGCTTGGACTGCAGGAAAACTTGCTTACAAGCGGCAAAATGTGGCAACTAGAAAGTCTTCTCGACTTCGACGAATTGCACAAACCTCCCAATACAGTGTCCAGGCCACATACAGTCGCGGACAGCGACTTATGTCAACAAATCCCTGGTTCATGGGTATCTATATCAATGGAATGTCATGCGACGCCATCGTATGCGGATCCTTAGTCCCTGCGTCGGATACACGGGGAGGACTTCATCTCTCTGCAAGGCATGATGGCAGCATCCCCCCATCCACTTTGCCAGTCGCATAATCAAGGTCGACAACAGATTTGTAAAGGGAATCCATCAAGGCAATGCCTCATGGACAGTTCGTGTCTAGACCCTCATAACGGATACAGTATGTGTTTTTTAGGGCACCCTCAAAACCTGCACTAGTTTCAAGCGCATTCCCTTTCCCCAATCCACAAACAAATCCCTCCCTCCTTCCCAAAGGGCAACACACCCTCAGAGGGAAGAAACACTCAACGCGCAAACACAAATGCTGCGCGAGCACAATTTCAGATTGTCCCAAGTCCCCAAGTCACCACAACTGGAAAACCTTACAAGGAATGACACGGCCTAACGACCCATAGACCACTCGCCACCGGTACCTCAGGTGAAAGGCAGCAATCGGACCGCAAACACCAACGAAGGTAACTATCGGGACAGGCCGCCACACATCCAGCCCTCACTACACTCCCTTTACCGCGCGTGGCAGTCGACTTGGTCGGGCTTCTACATCAACGGAAGAAGAAATCCGGTACATAGTCACTTAGGTACGAAATATGTACCATGAGTGCGGCCGCCCCCAATCTCCTCACTTGATGTAGCAGGGTTCAGCCACTGCACTCAAAGCCATTTTCGCCCGAATCGGCATACCAAACCCACATCATCAGCAATGAGAGTCAAGACAAAGGGAAAACTCAGGCAAAGGGGCTTGCTATCCTTCAATAACCTCTGGGACAACTCAACACAGATTGCGCGCAACAACATCAGCGGAAACCATCCACGATCTCCAACCCCCCAGGCTCTTTGAAAATCTGGTTGCGACAGAGTTCCACCATACAGCCGACCCAGTCTCCCACTAATTTGCCCTGTCGCCAAGTCGGAAATTGG
>CM065708.1:36707966-36722966 GCA_017654935.2 Phymorhynchus buccinoides
CGCACGCACCCACACACCCACACCACACCACACACACGCCACACACAAGCACACAAGGCACACGCAACACACACACACGCAAAGGAACAGAAGGAGAGAGAGAGAGAGAGAGAGAGAGATGAGAGAGGATAAAGAGAGAGACGAGACGAGAGAGAGAGAGAGAGAGAGGAGAGAGAAGTCGGAAGTCGGAAAGGTTAATTAAGGCCACCGGCCTGTCAAACAATGGGTGCACGTTTCTCATGGGAGAACCAAACGAATAACGAGCGAGTTGTATAGGGACGGTAATGTCAATACAGTGGAAACCTCCTTCACAAGACCTTGAAAAACGTATCCAAAAATAAGGTCGTTTAAAGGGAATTGGGAGTTGTCTATAGGGAGTTAATGTGAATACAGTGGAACCTCCTTACAAGACCTTGAAAGTCATCCAAAAATAAGGTCTATAAAGGGAGGGAGTTGTAATAGGGACGGTAATGTGAATACAGTGGAACCTCCTTTACAAGACCTTTGAAAACGTCATTCCAAAAAATAAGGTCTTACAAGGGAGGGAGTTGTAATAGGGAGGTAATGTGAATACAGTGGAACCTCCTTCTACAAGACCTTGAAAGTTCATCCAAAAATAAGGTCTTACAAGGAGGGAGTTGTATAGGAGGGTAAAGTGAATACAGTGGAACCTCAATTACAAGACCTAAAAACGTCATCCAAAAATAGGTCTTCATAGGGAGGGAGTTGTAGTAGGGAGGATAATGTTGGAATTACAGGGAACCTCCTTTACAAGACTTGAAACGTCATCAAAAAAATAAGGTCTTAAAATGAGGGAGTTGTTATAGGGAGGTAATGTGAATACAGTGGAACCTCCTTTACAAGACTGAAACGTCATCCAAAAAAATAAGGTCTTTAAAATGGAGGGAGTTGTTATAGGGAGGGTAATTGTGAATAACAGTGGAAACTCCTTTACAAGACCTTGAAACGTTCCATCCAAAAATAAGCTCTGATGTTGGAGGGAGTTGTAAAAGGGAGGTAATGTGAATACAGTGAACCTACTTTACAAGACCTTGAAACGTCATCCAAAAATATGGTCTTAAAGGGAGGGAGTTGTTATAGGGAGGTAATATAATATAGGGGAACCGCTTACAAGACCTTGAAAACGTCATCCCAAAATAAGGTCTTTTAAAAGGGAGGGAAGTTGTTAATAGGGAGGTGATTTTAAAAAGTGGAAACCTCCTTTACAAGACCTTTGGAAACGTCATCCAAACATAAATCTTAAAGGAGGGAGTTGTAACGGGAAGGTGATTTTAATACAATGCGAACATCCTTTATAAGACCTTGAAACATCAATCTAAAAATAAGGTCTTAAAACGGAGGGAGGGGAAGTTATTAGTTGAATAGGGCAGGTGATTTAATATAATGGAACCTCCTTTATAAGAACTTGAAACATCAGAAATAAGGTCTTAAATGGGATGGGAGTTGTAACTGGGAGGTGGGATTTCAATTACTTACACTGAAGGCAATGATTCAGAGAAGGAGGTCTTAAGTGGGAGGGAGTCTTATGGGGCGAGGGACATATAAGGAGGTTCAATTGTACCACAAACGTAGGGAGCAACCACATTCAAAATTATCAAATTCCCCCGTAGGGATACGGAGGGAGAGGGATGTGGTGTGTGTCTTTAGTACCAATAGATCCCCCCACCTTCTGGAAGTTCTGTCTGTGTTGTTCTCAATTGTCCACCTCTCAGTTGGACTCTACCTTTCCCCTTTTACTTTCTGTATCTACTATTTCTGCCTTACTGGTCCATTCTCCTGCATCTTTGTTCTAGAAAACTCTTACCAAAGATGTTCTCCAGCCGAAAATCGGACAGGCCTGGTCTAACTATTTCCCAGTCAACATCAACATTTCATTTATCATTCCACTTTGTGCAGCGCCTTGGTTGAGTTTCAGCACCAATACATACATGTCATAGTACCACGTTACAGCCTTTGATGTTATTGATAGGTAGATATAGGAATGTCTAGGTAATGTTGTTATTGTCAACTGTTAATGACTTCGTATATGTAATTGGTTTATTGCTGCTCAATTACCCATAACACCTAAAGAAAGTTTATATTCATATTGTATTCTGTCTTCGAATTGTGCATATATGACACCAAAATGTCCATTATACCAACCATAAAATGTGCTTGTCGAGGATCAGGGTGTGGTAGGTTTTTTCTATTAACTACATGCATTATAAACACATACCAAACACAAGTCATTCAAGCACGTGCTCAACCTTCATTTCACTCTCAAGTCACATCCACAACCATACACTTGAAACAAAGAAAAGAAAAAATCAACGCTTATCAATATATTGTAACCGTTTTTTCATACAAGAAAATATGTGCTCACCACTCTTCATAGCATATTATCGTCCAGGGAAGAATCACCTAAAAACTAAATAACTGATCATAATCAATAATTATTATACAGCTTGATTACAATTTGTTCACCACCATAATTTTTTTTAAATTAGTTCAAGAGAAACAAAATGCTAGTCACCAAACATAACCACAGTGGCTCATGGATACAAACCTCAGCCACTCACCAAGAAAAATTCAGTGGCTCACAAATAAACGTCCACAGAAATAATATGACTGAACGTTTACTCTGGTTTATAAACCACCATATTTTCCGCTCATCTCATGTATATTAAAACATGCCATGTTCCATCCTTATTCATTATTTCAAACTTTCATCAATATTTCTTTTCATGATATTCATTCTTAGTTTATCCTCCCTTACTGTTCAATTAGCAATTTATTTATTAAGAGTTGCTTTCAACAAATCCATGTAAATGTCATCCACCCCAAATAAATCAGCTAATTTATATTCTCTTATAATATTCATTTCTTTTTCCTTCGATATATTTACTGGCCTGTTACTTGACGACCAACGGAATATGGTTTTTCCGACCATGAAGAAGATGGCAAACGAAGCTGTGGAAGGTTTTGGAGAATTACACCATGGGAAGACGAGTCCGTACCTTGTGCAGCCCACGTCACCAAACAATCGTCTGACGCATAATCGACTTCCCCAAATTGAATGCACAGAGTGGCAGCGTAAGAGTCGGTAGTGGCGCCCTCAGGGACCCCATGAAAAAGCCTACAGTAGGGCCTCCATCAGCTTGCTGAGTGGGAGAAGAGCTGGGACATGGCATTTCATCCTGACAAATGCACTACCTTACCTGTTACCAGAATAAGACAGACGCAAGAAAGCAGGTACGTGCTCCATGGCCACTTGCTCGAAAAAACCACAATAAAAACGGTGGACTCTGCACAATACTTGGGAGCAAAGATCTGAGCTGGAAAAAGCATATCCACAAGATCTGCTCAAAGGCCAACACGACTCTTGTTTTTTTTAGAAGAAGCCTCAAGATCAGTTCCCAGACCATCAGGGAAAGAGACTACAAGGCATTTGTGCGTCCCATACCGGAATACGCCTCTACAGTGTGGAACCCTCACCAACAGCAAGACAACGACAAAATCGAAGAGGTCCAGAGGAGAGCTGCAAGATTTGCGCCATTCCGCCCTGCTCCCACCGCTTCAGGAATACGTCAAAGTTGTGACCACGGTCCATGAGAAGGCAGCTAAGAGTGTCCCACACCTGCAATAAACGAAGCGAAACAGCAAGACTAGCCATGCGCTACAACTACAAGATACAAAACAATCTGGTCACTATGAAAACTGTAAAAGAGAAGCTGGTCCTAGCACCACAGCGCCAACGTCGAGCACACCCCAAGCAGCTGGCCCCGATCTATTGCCGCACTCAATACAGGCAAGCAAGTTTCCTGCCACGTACCATCAAGTGTTCGTAAAACTCCTTAACTTCATGAAAATATCATTTTGGTCTTGTAGAACATCAACATGTTTTAACACTTATTCTAGACATGCTTTTACTTATGTAATGTCCCTTTTCTAAGTTGCAAAAATAGTGTTACTTTTTCTCCATCAGATATCCACCAAGCCCTTGATCTTAAGAATAACCCCTTCTATTCTCTTTTTCTCGAATTACTTTCAGCTGTTCCTTTTTAGAGTCTATGGCTTTCAACGACTTCATCATTTTTAATTTCCCTCTGATCGAGATGCTGTATGTTCCTCCTGTAGTTTTTTGCTTCTAAATCGCTTTTTTTTTTTTTTTTTTTTTTTTTTTTCATGGTGGCATAAGAAATTGTCTTTGACCTTATTTTCATGAGCAAGAAGTCTACGAGCAGATCATCGGGAATTTATTGTAAATTGTAAATCTTCACGTGGAACGTTGTCAACTGCTTCTCTTATGTACGTACTCGCTGCATAATCTCGTTTAACATTTGTGATCACTTCGTTAATTTCGTCGATGTAAACCTTGTCTTTTAATAAAGATGAGTTGAATTTTTCCAGAACGCATTGCGCTTAAGTACTTCGTTTAATTTCAATTTAAAAATATAAATGAGTGATCAGTGCGATATCCACAATCAATATCTGTATCTTCTACATTCGGAACAACATGATCAGAAACAAGGAAGAAATCCAGTCTGGTTTGCTGGAGTGGGTTGTTCCCTTATCGCATTCTAAAACATACAGCAATCTGGATTATAGGGCATCTCTTCCAAAATATCACAACATTAAACACCTGCACAATCCTCGGATCAGGCGCATTCACAGCATCTCTATAGCCATTATTGTTATTGTTATTATTTCTTATTTATTTGCGTGTGTGTGAGCAAATCTCCACTTTAATTACAGACAAGCAAATATGAACTACAATATTGCATAATTTGTAAAGCAGCCATATCACTGTGTTCCAATGCGTATTTAAGTCAAAGTTTGGTTTCTAGTCTCTAAATATATATTTGCGTATTTGTTAAACGATAGACACCATTTTTTAACATAATCCAACATTTATTCACACCATTTAGATCAGGACACCACACTACTCACACTAAAACGGAACATCACCTCAACAGCACAAAATAATACTAAACAAACACCAAGGCACCAATACATCATACTATAACAATGGTAATACCATTCTGCCCACCATCACCACCCCCAAACATCATCACCACCACCACCACCATCATCACCACCCCCAACATCATCACCACCACCACCATCATCACTCACCACCCACCTCATCACCAACACCAACATCACTAATGATGACAGCAATTATTTTTATAATACTAAACACACACACACAGCGCACACCTTCTCATCACCCCCACCCCTCCCATCCCTGTGCGTAGCTGGTATTGACTACAGACATCTTCATCATACCAAGGGACTGAATTGTACATAAAAAGAGCGGGTGCTACGTTCAAAACATACTACAACATTTGCGACCGACTCTAAAACAAAAAAAAAAACAGTAACAGCACAAAAGGAAATTGGCCACAGTCTGCCTAAAAATAACTAAACTAGGTAACATCGCGGGGAAAATACTACGCTTACATACTAGGTGTAACAACAGACTTGGAAAATAAAAGACTAGACTAGCAGTAACGACTAGATAACAAGTTACGACAAGATGACTATTATACGACACAGGAAAAACAACTTGACGGAACAGGGCGCAGGGCGATGGGAACAAACACTAGACGAAAAACAACCTAGGCACGAAGACTATGGAATCCCATCTTCCCACAGCAACACAAATAATTACCTTGCTGGAGTATAATTTAAGACAGACGAATATTTGTCAATGTTATATCTGTCTTTCAATATAGCAACAAATGCTTGTAGGTTAGGGTTAACATTTTGGAGTTTACATTTATAGATATAAAATTTAGCCAATAGAAGCACAAGGTCTATTACTTTATCAGTTCTTGTATCTGCTTTTACACCCAACAAAACTAATTCCTTACTTAACTCCATGTTATGACAATGCTGACATTTGTCTTTTCAGCATTGTCATAACATGGAGTTAAGTAAGGAATTAGTCATTTGTCTTTTATTTAACCTTTTTTTTTCTTTTTCTTAAATGTGTGATTTTTCAGTCTGTGATTGCCAGCCGCCATTATCTGTGACTTATTTTGAGTAGGCACACTATAAGCTTTAAGCTTGTTGCTGCCGTCATTCATGTTCATTTTATTTGGTGTATATGTTTTTGCTTGTCAATAAAAAATCATTTAAACCACATTTGTCTTTTAACAAATTTTCAAACTCGGTCCAAAACTTTTGGGAAACAACACAATCATATAACATGTGTGGGATTGTTTGCTCTTCCTGATTGCAAAGATTGCAAATCGGAGAATCAATAATTTTGTGTAAAAACAAATATCTTTGGGTTGGTAGCAATCTATGTAAGAGTCTAATTTGGAACCGTCTCAGTTGAACATCTGCTGTGGTCTTTAAAGCAGTGAGAGAAGATCATTTTCCAACTGAGATTGTCAAAAAGATTGTTCCATTTAGTGACAGCAGTAGGGATGGCATTGTTATTATTTAAAACATTTTGTACATATTTATTCCCCCTTTTAATAAAATTAAAAAAATACCAAGCTTTTTGATCTAACAGTTTGTACCTGTTGGTCATAATAACATTTAATTTTCGACCACAAAATCCGAATAGCATTCAGAATGCCCTCATACAAAACAAAATTAGTGTTGATAACGGGAAACCGTGTCAAAAATTCCTGATACGACATAAAATTACCCTCATCATTTATTAATTGTTTCACAAAAAGAATGTAATGAGTAATCCATTCTCGTACAAAAATAACCTTTTTATTTCTTATAATATTCACATTATAGCGAATACACTCGGACATAAATTCATGAACAGAAGTAGGTTGACACTTCAAATACAGTTTCTTATAATGTCGAATAACATCCTTCCAAAAAGGATTCTGCATAGTTAGCACGTTCAGAATACCCAGTCTATCTCTCTCTCTCTCTCTCTCTCTCTCTCTCTCTCTCTCTCTCTCTCTCTCTCTCTCTCTCTAACTCCACTGCGGCCTTTAATAATCGCCCCTAATCAACTTATAAGCGAACGTTGTTCATCTTGTAAATCGGTGCCAACTCTTTGCAGTTGATGGTGTAATTGCCTTTGAAATTCAGTTTCTTTATATAAGCTTCCTTATCGACCAAATGGTATTTGGGCAGCGAGGTGCAAGCATAAGGCTTATAGACCGCGTTCAGAATGCGAAGGCTTTGGTGAGGCACAGGGACTTGGAGGCCGTCAAATTCAACGTACTGCAGCGGATACACGTCCCCGAAGGAGAACAGATATTTCCATGTGTTTTCCTGATTCAAACACCACACGTGCGAGTCGTCCATGTTCATAGGGTACAGATCCACATAGGGACAGCGCTTGATGACGTCCTTGTCAGGGAGCCAGCCAATGGCGTGATTCCTCTTCACTGCTTCAGCCAGGGTTCTCGCGTGGGTGACGTGTGCTTGGAGGTGCGTTTTGATTATGGACGCGTTGCTGTGGAAGACCTTCCAATGAAAGGCTTTATCCAAGCGTAACGTGAATCCAGGTATGCAGGACAACACGCGCCTGAGTTTGTCCAAGTCCCTCCCGTCCACCGCCATGTCGATGTCGTCGTCCCAGGGTATCATGCCTCCGTGTCGCATGGCGCCGATCAGAGCACCTCCGATCAGGAAGTGGGAGATGTTGTGCAGGGTCAAGGCCTCGTGCACCACATTCCACGTGAACAGCAGCTGGGCCTTTTGGTCGGGGCTCAGTTTGAGGCCGAAACGGGCGTAGCTCATTTTCTTCTGTGCGGTGTGGTTGTTGATCCATGCCCACGCTCTGCTGTAGTCTGCTATGTACTGCGGGTTAGCCTTGGGTTGACCAGAAGGTTCTGGATAAAGAGAGAGAGAGAGAGAGAGAGATAAAGAGAGAGGGGTGGGGGGGGGGGGGGAGATGAGTCTTGAAGACACACTGACCCACCACGATTAAGTCCCTAGGGATTTTTTTCGGGGGGGGGGGGGGGGGGTAGATGTGACCCACGTACGAATTTCCCCAACTTCTGATGTTTCGTTTTGAAATTGGGGGCATTTGTATGGGAGTCAAAACCTGGTCAAAACAAGATTTCTTACCCGCTATAACAGGGAAAACCCGTGATTTTGACACGTGATCTGTTGGGTCTTTAACATCATCAGTCTACACCCCCCCCCCCCCCCAACCCCGGAAGACGGAGTGTGACTGCCCACATGGTGGTGTTGGTGGTAGTGGTGGGGGGGGGGGGGGGGTGTTTGGGCGGGGTAATCAAAACGGTCACACACGAAACTGTTCTCATCAATAAAGAATAGATTAGCGTCCAATCAGTCGCAGACTCTTATGGACGATAATCCCAAAACAATGTTCTCATCCTTAGCTGATGCATTTGCACCAAAGTGTTCAAGTGCTTTGGCTGTTGGGATGATCCCTGGAGCCAGGCTACATCGACAGCAAAAGCAATAAAGCGCTCACTTTAGCCCGGGCTGTCATTTGACTGGGTGTACTCTTTCATTTGCTAGGTGTGCATTTGACTTGGTGTCCCCTTTAATTCGCCTTGTCATCATCTGATTATGTCTAGGTGTCACATTTCGTTTGCCGAATTCTTGATTGACTTGGTGTCCCCTTTAAGTTGATAAGTTGTCGTTTGACTTGGTGTCCCCTTTAATCTGATAAGCTGTCATTTTGTTTAAATGATTTTTGGCTCACGTCGTTAGTTAAAACAAAGTGAGTCTATTGTATCGTACATGTTCGGTTGTGTGTCTGTGTGTGTGTGTGTGTGTGTGCGTGTGCGTGTGCGTGTGTGTGTGTGTGTGTGTGTGTGTGTGTGTGTGTGTGTGTGCGTCTGTGGTCCCGACCATTAACCTTGACTCAAACCTTAACGTTGTCATTTTCTCTAAACATATAAGGCGTTAGAGGGTTAAAGTTAGCAGGATACTTGATTTTGACGTGAGCCTTCAAGTCACGACGATCAAAGCAGTCAGATATATCGATAAAGAACAAAAGAAAGATAATCATTTGTTGCAGAGATTACTGTTGAGCAACCTTTAACCATGACTCAGTCACACGTACTCTTCAAACTTTAACGTTGTCGCTTTCTCTAAAAATATAAGGTGTTGGAGGGTTAAAGTTAGCAGGATACTTGATTTTGACGTGAGCCTTCAAGTCACGACGATCAAAGCAGTCAGATACATCGATAAGGAACAAAAGAAAGAAAATCATTTGTTGCAGAGATTACTGTTGTGTTGTACCGAGTAGGAGATACTGGAAAGAAGACTCTCCATTAGATATACAAAAACGCTGTTTAAAATGAAACACAAGACTTCAGGTGTGTACAAATACAAAGACATAGGTACATTTAACGTCGTTAACTGATATTTTTTGTAACAAATAGATGTACCGAATGTGGGAGTTGATGTCCTTGACCTTAGAGGATTAGAGGAAAAAATGAACGAAACGAAAATAAAATACAAATATCTTTCAAACATGTAAATGACGTGGGAGAAGTTTTCATCGCCTCGACAATCACTTTAAAATAGTAACAGATCAGGAGTAATGTCTTACGAATTTTGCCAGTTCTATTAAATTTAATTAAAAATTGCCATGAGACTTGGGCAGGCCAGTGTGACAGAATATTTTTACCTCTATGAGATAAGTAGTTCTAGCCGGTGCGTAGCCAATCAGAATCGTTTGTTTGTCCGCCATTGTGAATTTTACGAAACTAAGTGCATGGCTTTGTACATCGATTTCTCGGCAAATATGTAGATTTACACCCTCCTGCTCTATTTCTTGGTTCTTTCCGTGGTTATGGATAGGGTTAGGGTTAGGGATAGGCTTAGGGTTAGATGGTTACAGTTCTCATGCCTAGGAAGCGCAGATGCTTCATGCTGCCGTGCGGAGCACGGGTGAGTGGGCGGAAAGGAGGGGTGCTGCCGTGCGTAGCACGGGTTTATCTAGCTTATAATATCTAATAAATTATTATTATGTGACTGATTAATTTTCATAATCGGAATCCAAACTTCAGTGGTGTTTGTGCTAGTATAACTATCAGTATAACTATAAGGTAGGACAGGGGAAACCCTAAGCGAAGCAAAGCAGCGCAGATGCTTCATGCTGCCGTGCGGAGCACGGGTGAGTAGGCGGAAGGCAGGGATGCTGCCGTGCGGAGCACGGGTTTATCTAGCTAAATCCAGACTTCAGTGGTGTTTGTGCTAGTTTATATATAAGGTAGTCGAACGGGCCATTTTGGTGGCAATTGCCATGAATTGGTGTCCTGAGGAAGGAGAAGAGGGGTGGGTGGAGGGGGGGGACACGGGGAGGGGGAAAGCAGGACAGGGGAAACCCCAACTTGGCGGAGCACGGGTGAGTGGTCGGAAGGGAGGGGTGCTGCCGTGCAGAGCACGGGTTTATCTAGCTGAATCCAGACTTCAGTGGTGTGTGTGCTAGTATTTAAGGTAGTCGAACGCGCCATTTTTATGGCAATTGGTGTCCCGAGGAAGGAGAAGAGGGGATGGGCGGAGGGGGAGGGGGACACGGGGAGGGGGAAAGCAGGATAGGGGAAACCCCAAGCGAAGCTAGGAAGCGCAGATGCTTCATGCTGCCGTGCGGAGCACGGTTGAGTGGGCGGAAAGGAGGGGTGCTGCCGTGCGGAGCACGGGTTTATCTAGCTTATAATATATAATATAATATTATTATGTGACTGATTAATTTTCATAATCAGAATCCAAACTTCAGTGGTGTTTGTGCTTGTTAAAAAAGTTTATCTTAAAAAAGTTAGTCATACGCCACTTAACACTGACAGTCGCAATCAATTTTGTTCCCCTTTCCCTCTCTTGACACCTTAACTGAGCATTGCAAGGCCTTATCTGTGGTGCAAATACTGTTGTTAGTCCCCGAACCGAGCTATTGTTTTTGTCTGGTCCGTCCGTCCGTCCGTCCGGCGTGCCGTCCGTCCGGCATGCCTCCGTCCGGCTATTCGTCCGTTTTTCTAAAATAAACTATTCAGTCTATCATCATCAAATTTGGTATACTAGTTTGCCAAGATGCAAGCTATCCACTGATGTATTTAGTTTTACATTAAGGTCAAGGTCGCGCCAGTTACGGGGTTCAAACCCCGAAACACATAATCGCTAATATCTCGTGAAGTTTTGCATGTATTTTAATGCATTTTTTTTCACATTTCTTGATGAATGGTCTATAACACAGTTGTCATGAATTTTTTTCTGTGCGCGCGTGTGCGCATAATCACGGGTCCGAACCCCAAGGCTATATATATATATAAAAAACTATTCAGTTACGTGCTGTTTTTATGTAGTTACGTGCTGTTTTGATGCGTTTTTATGTATGTGTACAGCCGACACATTCCGATTTCGGAGTACCTCGGAGATGCTGCGAGGGGACTTTGCAGCCGCTCGGCGTTGCACTTTGTTTTGTTGCACCTTACAGGCCTAATATTATGATAGTTTATGCTTGTTAGATGAAGAGTAGTTTTGTTTTTATGATAATAAACCTTTGATTGATTATATGTTTTGCTGTAAATATATGAAATAAAAGTTGTTTGAAATGTTCTACCCCTATGACTGATACCTTGTCGTGGTGGGGTAGCTTGTGTGCTTCAATGACCTAGCAAGCTATGTCACTATTGTCAGCTAGTGTGATACATGCCTCCTAGGGCCTCCCAAGCTGTGACAGGTTGCAGGTGGTGGACTTGCAAGCAAACCAGCTGGTGTGTGTCACACTAACACTACAGTAACAGGGTTTCCCATGCTGAACAGGTTGCCAGGTAGAGGTGAGACTAAACTCAGTGTCTGGTTTTTTAATTTATTTATTTTTACTTATTTTTGTTATATCTGTTTCAGGGGATGCCATGCTGGATTAAACACAAGAAAGGGACATCCTCTCAACGGTGTGCAAGACTTGGACGATTGGGGCAAGAGCTCTCTGTAAGGGAGAATGACATCAAAAACTGACTCCATCTGGGGAGGGGAAACGGTATACTTTTCATTATATATTCAAGTCTAAGAATTATATATTTATAGCCAGTTACTGAACATTTATTTTTTTAGTTTGTGGAGGCTGACCTATCTGAATCTTAGTGCTTTTCTTTATTATTTTATAGTACAGCTATAACTGTACGTGAAAACTGATACTTGTATCTTGGAGGCATGTAAACATGAACAACGTATTTGTCAAATGGCAGTATATATTTGTTCTGAAAAATAATGTTGCTGAAAAACTGTCAGCCTATGATTGTATTCTTGCTCTAAGTCCATTTCTGATCCTTGCCCCTATTCATCCAACCTCAACTTATTTGTTGTTTTTGTTTTAAAGTAAAAGACTATTGTGATGATAGGTTCAACTTAAAGGGATGGGAGTATGCCTACACAGTTGTGATAATTAGTGAGATGACCTTTGGTTCCCATTACCCAATTCCTGTAGTGTTAAGGGTAACACACTGTCTGAATTTCAGAGACAGATCTAGGTTCAAATCCTGGCAGGAATCATAAGAGCCTGGTCATCTCACTTTTTTTTGCTGGTTTGGCTGCGTTTTCTACTCCCAGTTCCATACCTAACTTTCTCTGACCACTCATATTCTTCACTGACATTAAAAAAGCATTTTCAGTTCTTCTTGTCTTTTGTGTTACAATATCATTATTGACATGATTATTCGTTTGTTTGTTATAGTTGTCGGGGTGACGTGGGGGGTAGGATGTGGTAGAGAGGGGGATATTGTTTTTAAAATGCCGACTGCTGTTGAAATAGGCTCACATAGACTCATGTGCAATAAACAGAAACACTTCACATGTTTTTCTTAGTGTGTAGCATTTTATTGATGTGCTATTTTGAGCAAGTCATTCAGTATGATTCACATATCCTGTAATGTTCCAGTGTTAGTATAATTATGTATAACTGCATTAACAGTATATCTAACCAATGCTAACATAATAATAAATAGTACATACCTTCAAATTAAGACAGCATGAATGTATTACACTCTGAACCTTGATTTAAAATTTCATTTAAAAGGACTTTTATAGGGAACTATTGCCGTATTGGAAGTCTTCATACTAAACTGATTGGAACACACACATTACTCTCACTGAATTTG
The DNA here is from genome assembly GCA_017654935.2 of Phymorhynchus buccinoides. Taxonomy (NCBI): domain Eukaryota; kingdom Metazoa; phylum Mollusca; class Gastropoda; order Neogastropoda; family Raphitomidae; genus Phymorhynchus; species Phymorhynchus buccinoides. The sequence continues at coordinate 36,721,028 of CM065708.1, forward strand.
CATAACTAAATTCGTGACATTGACACTTCTACACAACAGTATTCTCTCTATAGTAATACAAATCCGACGTGAGCCTTGAAGGCTTTGCCTCTTGTTATTTATCAAAACGTACATTACATACATGTTAAGCAAGCATAAAGGCAACAACAAGCTTAAAGCTTATACTGTGCCAACGTACTTTGCATGAATTTTTGAATGGCGGCTAGAAAGTAGAAGACTTAACAGGTTCATCTAAACATTATCAAAGAAAAAACATATATAAAGATAGGTACTTTTCAAATCCTTCGTGAAATATACATCAGGAAACCAATGCAAATCAATGAAAATAAGAAAAAGATAAATCCAAACTTTGTGAAATACACAAAACACAGAATATAAACAATTAGATATATGAATAAAATGGAAAAAGAAAGAACAAAAAATTACATTCAGAATATGAAAGAGACATGAAGATGATGGGAGATACAAAAGATAATTATGACGTGAATCAATCACTAATTGCAGTGGTTACAAGGCATCTTACTTGCTAAACAGGGATCCCTGTACACTTTATTATTATTATTATTATTATTATTATTATTATCATTATTATTATTATCAACAATATGCACAGGGAAGGTCGGCCATACACTGGTGCAACACATTGAATATACAAACTATGAATGGAAAAGATGATAAACATAAATGGCTATGAATATTGACATGGTAAATATAACTTCAATAAACATCAATTAGTAAATGTGTCACCAAATACTTACGACAGAAACCTTTTTGAATGAACAATAAATTGATGAACAGTTTCAAATATAAAACTATTTATTTTGTTTGATAGTACAGGATTTCCTTTCAATAACGTTTGTAATCTAGTATAGTCTGGGGGTAGAGTTAATATTGTATTTGATCGAGCTATATGAAAGAGCTGACAGGAAAGTAAGTAATGCTCAGAAGTTTCCAAGGCAACACCACAATCACATAGGGGATTATTAATTAAATATCTGTTAAATAAGTCATAATTGAGGTTGCTAGTTCCTAGACGAAGTTGACAGTGTATTACTTGTTCAATTCTATTACCAAAATAATAGGTCAGGAACAATAGGATCGTTAGTATTTAAGTAATGTTTGAGTTGGCTTAGAGAGGTGCTATTTTTCACACAGTCGGGTAAGCTATTCCAGAGGACAGTAGTTGATGGTACAAAAGAATTTCTGTAAATTTCATAATTGAATTTTGAAACTGAACGTTCAAAGGGTCTTCTCCTACTGTAAGGATTAGTTTCTGCTACAAGTTCAGGAACAAGATCGTTTAAGCTGTCATTTGACTTGATGTCCCCTTTAAGTTGTATGTTCTTGTCAGTGTATGTCAATGATCAATAAAATAAAAAATTGTTTAAACCAAGTTGATAAGTTGTCGTTTGACTTGGTGTCCCCTTTAATCTGATAAGTTGTCATTTGACTTGGTGTCCCTTTTAATTTGATAAGTTGTCGTTTGACTTGGTGTCCCCTTTAATCTGATACGTTGTCGTTTGACTTGATGTCCCCTTTAAGATGATAAGTTGTTGTTTGACTTGGTGTCCCTTTAATTTTTCAAGGTTGTCATTTGACTTGATGTCCCCTTCAAGTTGATAAGTTGTCGTTTGACTTGCTGTCCCCTTTAATTTTTCATTTTCAAGGTAGTCATTTGACTTGATGTCCCCTTTAATTCTTCATGGTTGTCATTTGACTTGATGTCCCCTTTAATTTGATAAGTTGTCGTTTGACTTGGTGTCCCCTTTAATTTTTCAAGGTTGTCATTTGACTTGATGTCCACTTTATGTCGATACATTGTCATTTGACTTGATGTCCCCTTTAAGTTGATAAGTTGTTGTTTGACTTGGTGTCCCCTTTAATTTGATAAGTTGTCGTTTGACTTGATGTCCCCTTTAATTTGATAAGTTGTCATTTG
>CM065708.1:36725466-36740487 GCA_017654935.2 Phymorhynchus buccinoides
GAGAACGGACGGGTAAGGCAGAAAGATAGTAGATGACAGTAAGCAAAAGGAAAAGGCAGAGTCAAAGAGAGTGACAGATTAGAGGAAGCTACAAGCACAGAACTTCCAGAAGGTGGGGGAACTGTTTACACAAAAGCCCCCCCCCCCCCCCCCCCGGTATCCCCACAGGGGTATTATGTATTATATTTGCCAGCTGCCATGGCGTACTTTGTAACGGTAAAGGTAGGCACATCATAATAACAAGCTTGTTGGTGCCATCACCCCTATCTTTAGATACAAATTTATATGTGTTGTTGGCGAATACAAGCCTATTTTAACCAACAGGAAAATGGGGTGTTTAAACTGCATATTTGCCTCTCCAACTGTTCGCTTTGCAATCCACAGAACATAATCTGCCCATCACATAGTTTAATTAATCATTCTTCCTCAAGTTTTCGCATTGAACATTTTTGTTTGTTAAACTGAGAATCAACTTGTTCATGCACCCACAACTATTCCAGTGGTTTTAGAACCCCTAAGACCCAATGTTCCTTCCTTGGAACAAAAGGGAACTAACTAGTGTTTTCTAAGCCAATGCTCTAGATTTTTCTCCCTTTGAATGAAGATGCCCTCTTTGACATGAGACATGCGCCTCACCTAACCAACTTCAAACGGCCACAGACTCCTTGTTCGATAAGACCCAAGCACAAAAGATCACAGTTTTATTCACAACATGCTTAATTAATAATACAATCAGTTAAATAGTAGGAAAATACAGGTTTGGTTACATTTTCTGCCTTTATAAAAGTGATGGGTCATGGGTGACCCAACGGGCCTTCATGGTCCACGTGTTCTTCTCTGTTTAAGTGCATGTCTCTATGTATGTGTGTTACTGCGTGTGCGTGTGTCTGTGTCTGTTTTTGTGTGTATTTGCTTTTATGTGATTGTATGAGAGTAAGAGAAACTGTATACACGTTTTTTGTGTAATTGTGTGCTTGTGTGCACGCGCGCATGCATGTGTGCGCGCACATGTATGCGCATGTTGTTTGTATGTGTACGAGTGTGGGGTGCATTCTTTATCTTAATTTTGAGAATTATGCAGATTGGGTTTTTTTACAAGTAGGATAGAGTGATATTTTACCCCTGGGGACACCGGTGGAACAAACAAAAAAGGTAGGTTAAGATTATGATACACCAAATATGATTGAAGATTGTCATAAGATGGCTCAAAGTGAACCCCTGAACCAAATTTTATAATTGTATTTCAACCAGAACCTAATTTGGGCCTCTGTGGTTTACAATGCATGGGTTTAGCACTGCATTAGAAGCTTGTGTCACTCATATCACATGCCTGTTTAATGCATATGGTCATTTTGCTTCGTGTCCATGCTTCTGATTAAAATCCTTGACCTTAAAATAAACCTAAAGCAATCAGTCGATATATAATATCCTCTGAAACGTGTACAATAAAAGTGATAGAAACAGGCTGAACTGTTGTCAAGAAAACGTGGTCAGCCGGCTGACCCGACGCACCCGCACACACACACGCACGCACACACGCACACATGGACTATCCTGCTGAACGAATCGGAAACAAAAACAAGCTTTCCCGAAGCTTCGCTCGGGAGCTAAATGAGGGCACAACATATTAATGCTATTTACCTAAACAGACACTTACCGAGAAAGCAGAGACGTTGCGCCATAGTTCAGGACGGCGTTTGTCATCCAACATTCTCTTGAAATATTGCAGGTCTTGAAGCCGGTCTTCGTAATAGGAATTGATGGCGTTCGCTTCGTGATAGTAGAACACAAGCAGTCCACACGTGGTCAGGCACAGTAGGAAAAGCAACCGCATAATCTTGGCGCGCCTTCTGGGGCAAAGCATTTTCTGGAAAACAAAATGCATACACGTGCATGCAAGCATACACACACACGCGCGCGAGCGCACACACACACACACACACAAGCATGCAAACACACGCACACACGCGCGCGAATACACGCACACATGCACATACATGCTCGCATTCACACACACCATAACGTGAAATCCTAATAGGGTCCAGGGTTCTCTCTGTCTCTCACAATAATGAGTGGTAGTTGAATGGGTAGGGTTGTTGTTTTTGCTATGTTTTGTATCTTCTGACCTTTTCCTCACTTTGTTTCTGTTGTTATTTTGCCGAGTCTTTGTTCTCTTCGTATGCTATAATTTAAAACTAAATGGTTTGTTTTAAATCAATGCTGCAACCTCATGTCAATAGGGCTGTAACGCCTCACCAGTATGAAACAGCATCCTGTATGGACAAAACCAGATCATCAATCTCACTAGGCTTAGAAGACTTTAGGCCAATCATCCGCCGCGGCGAAGACACCATCAGCTTTTCTGCCTGACGGAAGTCCCCCCAGTTCCAGCGAAAGAACCGTCAAAATGATGACGGTGGTTGTTAATTGAAAGAACAAGAAGAGGCTGTTAACATTAAAGCCAGTGTAGTCGGGGGGGGGGGGGGGACTTCAGGGGGAAAAAAACAGGAACAAACTCACACAGTGGGTGTGTAATTTTCCTAGGGAAAACAAAGTACTGGGGGTGTTATGCTCCAAGGGAAAATCAGTTGTTACCTCCGGCCCATGACACATAATTCACCAAAAGTATAAAAAACAAACAACAACATGAATATAGACACTCAACATGCATTCATACATTCTTTTCGCAAGGCAACAGGAGGCTCGTGGACATAAGTATGGCAACAGCTTGCGGGTTGATAATATGGTTAGGGTTTTCATTACAGAAAATCAATGCGAGTCTGAACAATGAAGGATATGTACAGTGGAACCTCCCTTATAAGACCTCCCATTATTAGACTCCCTCTCTTATAAGACCTCCCATTATAAGACTCCCTCCCAAAATAAGACCTACTTCTCTGAGACATTGCCCTTCTTTGTAAGTATTAAAATTACCTCCCTTATAAGACCTCATTTTGGATGATTTTTCAAGGTCTTATAAGGGAGGTTCCGCTGTCTACTGCTATACTTTGGTGAGAATAGCTCTTTTCTCAGATCCTGATATTTGGGACGCACAAAAAAAAAATGGAGTTCAGTCTCAAGAGTCGAACAACCAAAAGGACAACAATCTTTAGTTCAATCGTGCAATGCATTGTAAAATGTCACAGTTTAATCCGGACATGTCCATTCGAAGCTTAGTAGTATACCCTTACGAACAAAGAATTGCTTTAAAGTGTGTATTATGTTACACTAAATTTGTGAAATTGCCTGTTTCATGAAATGAACAAGATTATGCTTGTTTCATGAAATACGCAACAAATTTGCGTTTTTCATGAAACAAGCAAATTTGTTGCTAAATGTTTTGTGAACTGATTGATCAGCTCGGTGTTCAGTGCTTGCTCATTTCATGAAACAGGCAAACTTGCATTCAAATGTTCAGTCTTCGAATAATGTTTTGCATGTTTCGTGAAATGTGCAAGCCATTTATGCTTGTTTCATGAAACGGGCAACAAATGTGCTTGTTTGATGAAAAACGCAAAGTTGTTGCGTATTTCACGAAACAAGCAAAATCTTGCTCATTTCATGAAGCAGGCAATTTCACAAATTTAGTGTAACATATATACGGCTTCGTAGAAACTGTTGGATTAAGAATATTATTATATATACCCTTGGAAGAAATCATGACTTTGCAATGCCGAGAAACCAGTCCTGTTTAAAACAATCAATAAGACTTTGTTTGAATTCTGTAGGAAACCATAATAATAATAATAAAAATAATAATGAATGGTTATATAGCGCGATACCCCACAGAGAGAGAGAGAGAGAGAGAGAGAGAGAGAGAGAGAGAGAGTGAGAGAGAGAGAGAGAGAGAGAGAGAGAGAGATAGGGGAGGGGGAGAGAGGGAGAGTGAGATAGATAGAGAGAGAGAGAGAGAAGAGAGAGAGAGAGAGAGAGAGAGAGAGAGAGAGAGAGAGAGAGAGAGAGAGACAGACAGAGAGACAGACAAACAAACACACACACACACACACACACACACACACACACACACACACACACACACACACACACACACACACACACACACACACACACACACACACACATCCTGCCTCTCTGCCTCTCTGTCTCTCTCTCTCTCGTTGCCGTTTTTATCTACAAATTCGTGTGTGTGTGTGTGTGTGTGTGTGTGTGTGTGTGTGTGTGTGAGAGAGAGAGAGAGAGAGAGAGAGAGAGAGAGAGAGAGAGAGAGAGAGAGAGAGAGAGAGAGAGAGAGAGAGAGAGAGAGAGAGACAGAGACAACAGAGACAGACAGATAGACAGACAGAGACAGAGACACAGAGAGAAAGACACAGAGAGAAACAAAGAGAGTTCAACTAACCGATGCGAACTTATTTGTTGAGAATGAATGGTATCAAACCCGTGTTCTGTTGCCCTAAATCCTGGACGGTCCTAGTAGCAACGTGAGCACGGAAAGCCAAGTAGTAGTTATCTTTGTTATTTCTGTTTTCAGTTATCGGTCGATATAGTTCGTCGCTCAAACGCGCAGTACAGCACTAACAGCAGCAGCAGGGTGCAAGCCTAGGCGTCCTTCCTTGTTGTACTATGTACATTGCACTATGCATTAGTCGCTGAAGAATGGCTTGGCTTCGCAAATAAAAGGTCTGACGAAAAAGACTCGTCTTCTTTCGCGTTCTAGAGTCAACCATGCAGAATTATGTTATATCAGTAAAGATCTCCGTCCACGTTAACATATTTCGCTAGTTCTCCATGACAACACAATGTTAATGCTACTATCATCGTAACATTTCAACATCACGGTGTTAGTGTGACAACTATTTCGCAATAGTGTGTCGTAGTATTGCTTGCTGTCATATCACGTACAATCAACCAATCGTTGACAGAAGCTATGACACACCCCAAGCAGCAGACGACAAGAAAAACATGGATGCTGAGTTGAAAACGTTCCGGTTCAGTTACAAAAAAACACGATATCCTTGTGTGTAAGATACCCGTCACCCGTTGTACTATGACACGAGTGTTTGAAACGAAGCATTTCATCATATCATGCATTTCATGGACATGACCAGTGAGTGTTTTCCTTTTGTTTCCGTTATCGGTACATCCAAGAATGGCAGTCACAGTGACACTGACAGTAGGCCTAGTCTAGACCTGGAGTCAAACGGGGCAGCCCGGTGTAGCACAGCCCCGTTCTTGTCTATGTGTCCCCATCTCTATATTCCCCTGTCACTATGTGTCCCCATCATTGTGTCCCCGTCTCTACATATTCTCTACATATTCTCGTCTCTATGTTCCCTGTCACTATGTGTCCCTGTCATTGTGCCCCCGTCTCCATGTGTCCCCGTTTCTACATGTCCCCATCTCTATATTATGTCTGTCTATATGTCACGTCGTGTATGTGTGTCCCCATATCAACATTCCCTATCACTATAATTATGTCCCCGTCATTGTGCCCCTGTCTCATCATCATTATCATCCCCATGACCCACATCATCATCATCATCCCCATGATCCCTGTGACCCACATCATCATTATCATCCCTGTGACACACATCATCATTATCATCCCGTGACCCACATCATCATCATCATCATCATCATCCCCATGACCCACATCATCATCATCCCCATGACCCACATCATCATCATCATCCTTGTGACCCACATCATCATCATCCATGTGACCCACATCATCATCATCCCTGTGACCCACATCATCATCATCATCATCCCCATGACCCACATCATCATCATCCCTGTGACCCACATCATCATCATCTCTGTGATCATCATCATCCCCATGACCCACATCATCATCATCATCATCATCCCGTGACCCACATCATCATTATCATCATCATCCCACCATCATCATCCCATGACCCACATCATCATTATCATCCCCATGGCCCACATCATCATCATCATCCCCGTGACCCACATCGTCATTATCATTCCCGTGACCCACATCATCATCATCATCCCCGTGACCCACATCATCATCCCCATGACCCACATCATCATCATCCCCATGACCCACATCATCATCATCCCCATGACCCACATCATAATCCCCATGACCCACATCATCATCATCCCCATGACCCACATCGTCATCATCATCCCCATGACCCACATCATCATTATCATCCCCATGACCCACATCATCATCCCCATGACCCACATCATCATCATCCCCATGACCCTCATCATCATCCCCATGACCCACATCATCATCATCATCCCCGTGACCCACAGCATCATCATCTATATGTCACGTCGTGTATGTGTGTCCCCGTATCAACATTCCCTATCACTATAATTATGTCCCCGTCATTGTGCCCCTGTCTCATCATCATTATCATCCCCATGACCCACATCATCATCATCATCCCCATGATCCCTGTGACCCACATCATCATTATCATCCCTGTGACCCACATCATCATTATCATCCCTGTGACCCACATCATCATCATCATCATCATCATCCCCATGACCCACATCATCATCATCCCCATGACCCACATCATCATCATCATCCTTGTGACCCACATCATCATCATCCATATGACCCACATCATCATCATCCCTGTGACCCACATCATCATCATCATCATCCCCACGACCCACATCATCATCATCCCTATGACCCACATCATCATCATCTCTGTGATCATCATCATCCCCATGACCCACATCATCATCATCATCATCATCATCCCGTGACCCACATCATCATTATCATCATCATCATCATCCCATGACCCACATCATCATTATCATCCCCATGGCCCACATCATCATCATCATCCCCCGTGACCCACATCATCATTATCATCACCGTGACCCACATCATCATCATCATCCCCGTGACCCACATCATCATCCCCATGACCCACATCATCATCATCCCCATGACCCACATCATCATCATCATCCCATGACCCACATCATCATCCCCATGACCCACATCATCATCCCCATGACCCACATCATCATCCCCATGACCCACATCATCATCCCCATGACCCACATCATCATCCCCATGACCCACATCATCATCATCCCCATGACCCTCATCATCATCCCCATGACCCACATCATCATCACCATCCCCGTGACCCACAGCATCATCCCAATGACCATGTCATCATCTACCCCTGACCCACATCATCATCATCCCCATGACCCACATCATCATCATCATCCCCATGACCCACATCATCATCATCATCATCCCCACGACCCACATCATCATCATCATCTCCATGACCCACATCATCATCATCTCCATGACCCACATCGTCATCATCCCCGTGACCCACATCATCATTTTCATCCCCATGACCCACATCATCATCATCCCCCATGACCCACATCATCACCATCATCATCCCTATGACCCACGTCATCATTATCATCCCCATGACCCGCGTCATCATTATCATCCCCATGACCCACATCATCATTATCATCCCCATGACCCACATCATCATCATCATCATCTCCATGACCCACATCATCATCATCTCCATGACCCACATCGTCATCATCCCCGTGACCCACATCATCATCGACATCCCCATGACCCACATCATCATCTCCCCCATGACCCACATCATCACCATCATCATCCCCATGACCCACGTCATCATTATCATCCCCATGACCCACGTCATCATTATCATCCCCATGACCCACATCATCATTATCATCCCCATGACCCACATCATCATCATCATCATCCCCATGACCCACATCATCATCATCATCCCCATGACCCACATCATCATCATTATCATCCCCATGACCCACATCATCATCATCATCCCTGTGACCCACATCATCATCCCCTGTGACCCACATCATCATCCCTGTGACCCACATCATCATCATCCCTGTGACCCACATCGTCATCATCCCTGTGACCCACATCATAATCATCCCTGTGACCCACATCATCATCCCTGTGACCCACATCATCATCATCCCTGTGACCCACATCATCATCATCCCCATGACCCACATCATCATCATCATCATCCCAATGACCCACATCATCATCATCCCCTGTGACCCACATCATCATCCCTGTGACCCACATCATCATCATCCCTGTGACCCACATCGTCATCATCCCTGTGACCCACATCATCATCATCCCTGTGACCCACATCATCATCATCCCTGTGACCCACATCATCATCATCCCTGTGACCCACATCATCATCATCCCTGTGACCCACATCATCATCATCCCTGTGACCCACATCATCATCATCCCTGTGACCCACATCATCATCATCCCCATGACCCACATCATCATCATCATCATCCCCATGACCCACATCATCATCATCCCTGTGACCCACATCATCATCCCTGTGACCCACATCATCATCATCCCTGTGACCCACATCATCATCATCCCCATGACCCACATCATCATCAATATCCCCATGAACCACATCATCATCATCATCCCCATATCCCCATGATCATCCCACATCATCATCATCATCATCCCAAGGACCCACATCGTCATCAACATCCCTGTGACCCACATCATCATCGTCATCTTTGTGACCCACATCATCATCATCATCATTATCCCCACGACCCACATCATCATCATCACCATCATCATCATCACCATCATCATCATCACCATGACCCACATCATCATCACTATGACTCACATCAATATCATCATCCCCATGACCCACATCGTCATCATCATCCCCATGACCCACATCATCATTATCATCACCATGATCCACATCATCATTATCATCCCCATGACCCACATCATCATTATCATCCGCGTGACCCACATCGTCATCATCATCATCCCCGTGACCCACATCATCATCATCCCTATGACCCACATCATCATCATCATCTCCCCCATGACCCACATCATCATCGACATCCCCATGACCCACATCATCATGATCATCCCCATGACCCACATCATCATCCCCATGACCCACATCATCATCATCATCCCCATGGCCCACATCATCATCATCATCCCCGTGACCCACATCATCATCGACATCCCCATGACCCACATCATCATCATCCCCATGACCCACATCATCATCCCCCCCATGACCCACATCATCATTTTCATCCCCATGACCCACATCATCACCATCATCATACCCGTGGCCCACATCATCATTATCATCACTATGACCCACATCATCATCATCATCCCCATGACCCACATCATCATCATCATCCCCATGACCCACATCATCATCATCATCCCCATGACCCACATCATCATCAACATCCCCATGACCCACATCATCATTATCCTCCCCATGACCCACATCCTCATCATCCCTGTGACCCACATCATCATCAACATCCCCATGACCCACATCATCATCATCATCCCCATGACCCACATCATCATAATCATCCCCTGTGACCCACATCATCATCAACATCCCCATGACCCACATCATCATCAACATCATCCCCCATGACCCACATCATCATTATCATCCCCGTGACCCACATCATCATCATCAACATCCCCATGACCCACATCATCATTATCCTCCCCATGACCCACATCATCATCATCATCATCCCTGTGGCCCACATCATCATCATCCCCATGACCAACATCATTATCATCCCCATTACCCACATCATCATCATAATCATACCCATGACCCACATCGTCATCAACATCCTTGTGACCCACATCATCATCATCCTTGTGACCCACATCATCATCATCATCATCCCATGACCCACATCATCATCATCATCCCCCATGACCCACATCGTCATCATCATCATCATCATCATCATCCCCATGACCCACATCGTCATCATCATCATCATCATCATCCCCCTGAAGACCCACATCATCATCATCATCATCATCATCCCCGATGACCCACATCATCATTATCATCCCTATGACCCACATCATCATCCCCTGACCCACATCGTCATCATCATCATCCCCATGACCCACATCCTTATTATCCCCATGACCCACATCATCATCATCATCCCTATGACCCACATCATCATCCCATGACCCACATCGTCATCATCATCACCCCCATGACCCACATCATTATTATTCCCATGACCCACATCATCATCATCACCCCCCCATGACCCACATCATCATGGCAGTATATCACGACCACCACTACCCCCACTACCACTACCCCCCCACTACCACTACCCCTGCTACAACCATCTCATCAATGCCATCGTCATTATCCACATCATCATTATCCTCCCCGTGACCCACATCATCATTATCATCCCCATGACCCACATCATCATGCAGTTATCACGACCAACGGGGCTGACCACTACCTCTACCCCACTACCACTACCCCCTGCTACAACCAAATCTCATCAATGCCATCGTCATTATCCACATCATCATTATCCTCCCCGTGACTCCATCCGACCTACTACATCAATCATTATCATCCCCATGACCCACATCATCGTGCAGTTATGACGACCACCACTACCTCTACCCCCACTACCACTACCCCCTGCTACAACCATCTCATCAATGCCATCATCATTATCCACCCCAATTGTCTTTGAGTTGTTCTCCTTCTCCGAAGAAGGAGGCGCATGAAACAGGCTTTTCTTCGCTTTCTTCTCTTCGTCTGGCATTGTGTGAATGACTGTGAATCGTAGCTTAGCAGGATTGTCAAACAATCCAATACCAGAGACTACCAACATTTATCAAACACGACTTAAAGATCTATGCACTAACCCCTAAAGACACACAGATTGCCAGCCAGGAGCAAGACCTGATTCTCACAGCCAGTATACACAACTGAACTAGACTACAACAGACGGTGGATGTAACACGACACGAAACGGGGTCGAACACGCCACCAGGCGTAACGGCAACTCGGAGATACAGTGTCAGTTACCATGGTGACAACAGGGACGTGTCGGTTCGCCCTTTTCCATTTCGCCTTTTGGGTCGGGTGTTCGTGGTGGTGGTGAGGGTTTTGGGGTCGGTTGGTGTGTTGTTGCTGTTGTTGTTGTTGTTGTTGTTGTTGTTGTGTTCGTTGTTGTTGTTGTTGTTGTTGTTGTTGTTGCAAATACGTGTACATTACGTGTTTACCCCTTTCTAAAATGTAGAACATCAACAAATAACTTGCCAGTAAATCAATTGCGGCTATGAGGGTATTTAGCTGGAAGTGAAATAATTAGTGGACATGACGTGGCAGATGGGTTCCATTATTTGTTTGCTTGTCCCTTTCATGATGTTGACAGAAATAGATATCTCCCTCTGTACTTTGTGTGCGGCCAAATGCTTATAACTCTAATGCTTTTGTTTTACCTCCACAAATGAGATTATTGGTTAAACTTAACCACTTAGTTACAGTTATGAACGGTTCTTTGCGATGATTTGTATGGACAAAATGTTCCACTTGTTCTTTTGCATTATGGTATATATTTTTTAGTCCATGGTCTTATTTGTCTACATGTTGGTAACATTTGTCTTTGTGAAAAGAAAGTAGTTGGACAATCACTGTATTTCGTGTTTGAGTGTTTAATTATATGTGGACCAGCACCACGAAAGGGACATTAAGTGTCAAACTGACCATTCTGAGAGAATATGCACTCGAAAACTTCAGACAATTCTCTTTCTAATTGATACCAGAACCATTCTTGTATCTTTTTCTGTTCCAGAGTTATGAGCATTTAAAGTTAGTAGGGTGAGCGTCGGCCATTTTGAGAAAACACAGCCTAAAGTCTGGCCTAGCTGAAGAAAATGCATTGACCTACTCGTTTTAAAGCATTTATAAGACCGTTTAAGGATCTTATTAAAGAGTATCCTTTTTAAATATGAATGTGATCGAATCGCATCGCACAGTCGTACGACATTGATTGACGTAGATAGAGAGAGAGAGAGAGAGAGAGAGAGGGAGAGAGAGACAGAGGAGAGAGAGAGAGAGAGAGTGTAGATGAGAGAGAGAGAAGGAGAGAGAGAGAAGAGAGAGAGAGAGAGAGAACTTGAACTTAAAATGTTTAATGAGAATGAACTGAATAAGCATAACAACACTTCTTTTCATCATGTCCTCAAACACATAAAAATAATAAACATGCAAAATAGAGAAAATCCTTTTGCTAGCATATAATCATCAAACCACCAGAAGAGAGAGAGAGAGAGAGAGAGAGAGAGAGAGAGAGAGATGGAGAGAGAGAGAGAGATTGAGAGAGAGAGAGAGAGAGAGAGAGAGAGAGATAAACAAAGCAAACAAACACACACACAACACACACACACACACACGACACACACACACACACACGATCACAACACAAAAAAAACTAACCACACACATTATACACATACAAAACGCACACACACACACTCACGCACAAGCACACACAACACACACACACACACAACACACACACACACACAACATACATCACACACACACACACACACACACACGATGCACCACAACACACACACACACACACACTTACACACAACACACAACACATACCACACACACACACACACACAACACACACACACACACACACACACAACACACACACACACACACACACACACACACACACACACACACACTATGACAGTAAAGAGAAAGAGAGAGCCTCTGTAGCTCAGTTGGTAAGTCAGAGTCGCTAGCTCGTAATCCGTCATGGTTTGCGAGTGCGCGGGTTTTCCTTGGGTAGTTTGTGCACTTTAACAAGTACTTTGCTCCTGTAATTTGAGTAAGCCACACAATATTGTCGACCAGAAGCGCAAATCTTTTCCCTAGGCGAAGTCATTTTTGCTCAAACCGGAAATCACCGTGGCCGACTCCAACACACCAGAGCAGGGGCAGATAACGCTCATTGATGGAGTTTCGGGATAGCGCTATGCCCAGCCTACTAGTTTGTTGTTGCGTGCTAGTGCGCAATTAGCCTCAACCTACCTGATATTAGATAAGTACGTTTTGAAAACACACGCAATCTCCTCCCCTTAGTGTGGTAGTTTGTTGCTGTTATTACAGATTATACAAAGATGATTTTGTCATTGAAAATTACTTAAACATTTTACCCGAAAAATTAGCATTAATATTTGTAAAATCCCGAACATTGAATCATAAACTTCCCATGCAACGCAGGTAGACTCCAAAACATCCCACATAACGAAAGATTTTGTCCCAAATGTGACCACCAAGTGGTGGGTGATGAGTGTGACGTAAGTGTCCCGCGCGACCCCAAAATCTTTCTTATCTACAACCCCCCCCACCTCTCATTTTTCATTTCTCTGTCCGGCCGCCACTTTAATTGCCATCCACCATCAAAAAGAACGCCGATTAAGGCAAATTATCTCTTTGAAGCCCGATCTACCTACCCATCACGAGAAAGTGACAACCACGGTCGGGCCCCTTTGAACCCTTCCTTTCCCGAGCACGAGAAAGATAGGAATGTCAGCATGGCTCGTGATTGTTCGGTACTAGTATGCAAAAAATTATAGCATCATCTTGTGACGTATCGACTGCTATAAACCAATGACAGGCTTTCATTGTTTGAAAGTGAAGGCTATAATTTGGAATAGTGAGAAAAAGTTTTCACACAAGACGCTGAAACGTAGCTAGAGCAACACTCACAACCAGTCATAATAAGCCCACTAGTAAGTATTATTGATGGCTGGTGATTGAGATCTGGTTTGTTTGACACTAGTTTTGATCTAGATCCTATGTTCAATGATGAATAAGGAGTAGATAGATATGTTATTGAAAAGAAGTGGTAAACATTCTGTTCTATTTATGTGCACTGATTATTTGTGTGTGTGTGTTTTTGACTTTAACACTTTTGGTACCAGAACCGGATTTTATGCCTACTAACCCTTTTGTCTATTTTTAGTAGGAAACCTATGGGGCGCAATCTTGCACTTTATGATACCATTCCTTTCAAGGTGTTGGATGGAGAGTGATGTTGGATTGATCACCTTTTTATGTTTTACTGATCTCAGTTTGTTAACTGAAATTCAGATTATGTGTTCTTAGTGCTATTGTACAAGGGAAGCCTTCTAGCCGGTTGGGATTCACTAATTCCCTGCCGACTGAAGCCCCTTGTCTCTAAGCCATAGAGAACTACATCCACCTTCTCCTGTGATTATCAGCAGGGCATCGTGGGCCGGACGATTATCCCTGACTCACAAGCACCAAGACGGGAACGCCGCCAAGACGCCCCGCACCCAGAATCCGCGAGGAGACCACGCCTGAACCGTGCCATCCCGCGACGCCGTAACCGGAACGA
The DNA here is from genome assembly GCA_017654935.2 of Phymorhynchus buccinoides. Taxonomy (NCBI): domain Eukaryota; kingdom Metazoa; phylum Mollusca; class Gastropoda; order Neogastropoda; family Raphitomidae; genus Phymorhynchus; species Phymorhynchus buccinoides. The sequence goes on from CM065708.1 coordinate 36,739,771, forward strand.
CTGGGAGCTACTCTCACCTGACGAGCAAGCCCAGACAACCCAGCACTCGCCGATCACTACGGAGGAACTTGAAACAGCTAAGTCCACCAGACTGCGCCAATCACTGGAACTTTCCTACGAACACTGAAGATAATTAGTAACCCTTCTGGCATGGGGCGAACCTTATAGAAAGACAAAAGTCTTGTGAATCCTTTCGGATTTCATTGTTTTTTCATTCATATTTTGTTTTGGCGCCATTGAGCTGCTTTATTATTATTGTTGCATAATCTTATGCAGATTTTGTGAGTAAATAAAATACAAGTGTCAAATAATCCTGAACCCTTTGGTCAGACTGATGAGAGTGGGAGTCTTGTAATTTCATGTAAAACCCTACTTCTCTCTGTCTGCCATTTAGAGCAATTCAACCACTTGTATTTCTTACAACCATACGAGCCAGAACCCGGGCACAAATATAAATTTATTAGATGAAAAGGGGCAGGGAAAGTTGCTCATCTCCCACACCCCAGAGAAGTGGGCTAAAGGAATATTTTCTAATTGAAAATTTAACACACTAAAAATCTCCCCTAGAGGCTTAGCCTTTTAACCCATCACCTCGTCACATCTAATTGGGGGCTCACGTCCGGGATATTTTTTTTCATAAGTCTAACAAATTTCAATTCAAAAACTTATTACTTTTCAAAACTATCTTGTGGCATGGGAAGTTATTGGATTGTTTTT
>CM065708.1:36740987-36748487 GCA_017654935.2 Phymorhynchus buccinoides
ACTATGCATTAGTCGCTGAAGAATGGCTTGGCTTCGCAAATAAAAGGTCTGACGAAGAAGACTCGTCTTCTTTCGTGTTCCAGAGTCAACCATGCAGAACTATATCAGTAAAGCCGGCGACAGACTATGTGACTGCTTCATATGACTCGATCAGGTCGTGACGTAGATCAAATTTTGTTTCCCGCACAGAAGAGGTCACAAGCCATCTGACCTGATCAGACTCGATCAGTGAAATTTAGAACCCGCCCTATTCGGCCCTGTCACCTGACTGGGCCCGACTGAGTCAGACTGATCGAGTTAGATGGTATGCAAATGAGGTGTAACGTCACGACCTGATCGAGTCACATGCGGCAGTCACATAATCTGTCGCCGGCTTAAGCAGAGGCGCGGATCAGTAAGCCATGGAGAGATGTGTGTGTGTGTGTGTGTGTGTGTGTGTGTGTGTGTGTGTGTGTGTGTCCAAGATGGGTGGGGAGTGGGAGTCCAAGTAGTTGGTTGGCTGGGGGGGGGGGGGGGGGGGGATTTTAGAGGGCTTCCCCCTCCCCCTTCCCCGAAATTGACAATAATTTGAATGAGAAAAACAAAATGCAGTGAGAATAAGCTGAAACTAATGCACGTAATTACATTTCCGCCTCTTTTTAATGTCTTTTTCTTTCTTGTTTTGGGGGGAGGAGGGGGGGGGGGGGGCAGGGAACCCTGAAAAAACGCACCCCCCCCCCCCAAAAGGTTATAAATACAGCCCCGTCATCAAGAATAGCCATTCAGGACTTTTGCCATACTGATCAATCTATGGAAACTGTGTGACATTTACATTTCCTTCAGAATAACTTTAATAAAGTAAACGAGTTTGTTTAGCATTCGTTCGTTCTTCGTCTGAAATAGGGAATCAAATTTTAATGTGTTTGTCTTTTCTGGTAATATTTTAATAAATACAATCTTCTTGCATCCTGAAATGATTGACATTGAAAAATATAATGGAACTCATTGTAACGAGGTAATGGGTTAAAAGGCTAAGCCTCTAGGGAAGACTTTTAGTGTGTTAAATTTTCAAGTAGAAAATTTGCCTTTAACCCACTTCTCTAGGGTATGGGAGATGAGCAACTTTCCCGGCCCCTTTTCATCTAATAAATTTATATTTGTGCCCGGGTTCTGGCTCGTATGGTTGTAAGAAATACAAGTGGTTGAATTGCTCTAAATGGCAGACAGAGAGAAGTAGGGTTTTACATGAAATTACAAGACTCCCACTCTCATCAGTCTGACCAAAGGGTTCAGGATTATTTGACACTTGTATTTTATTTACTCACAAAATCTGCATAAGATTATGCAACAATAATAATAAAGCAGCTCAATGGCGCCAAAACAAAATATGAATGAAAAAACAATGAAATCCGAAAGGATTTACAAGACTTTTGTCTTTCTAGAAGGTTAGCCCCAAGCGAGAAGGGTCACTAATCTTCATTGTCCGGAGGAAAGTTCAAATGATTGGCGCGGTCCGGTGGACTTAGCTGTTGTCAAGTTCCTCCGTAGTGATCGGCGAGTGCTGGGTTGTCTGGGCTTGCTCGTCAGGTGAGAGTAGCTCCCAGTCGTTCCGGTTACGGCTTCGCGGGATGGCACAGTTCAAGCGTGGTCTCCTCGCGGATTCTGGGTGCGGGGCGTCTTGGCGGCGGTCCCGTCTTGGTGCTTGTGAGTCCGGGATAATCGTCCGGCCCACGATGCCCTGCTGATAATCACAGGAGAAGGTGGATGTAGTTCTCTATGGCTTAGAGACAAGGGGCTTCAGTCGGCAGGGAATTAGTGAATCCCAACCGGCTAGAAGGCTTCCCTTGTACAATAGCACTAAGAACACATAATCTGAATTTCAGTTAACAAACTGAGATCAGTAAAACATAAAAGGTGATCAAGCCAACATCACTCTCCATCCAACACCTGGAAAGGAATGGTATCATAAAGTGCAAGATTGCGACCCATAGGTTTCCTACTAAAAATAGACAAAAGGGTTAGTAGGCATAAAATCCGGTTCTGGTACCAAAAGTGTTAAAGTCAAAAACACACACACACAAATAATCAGTGCACATAAATAGAACAGAATGTTTACCACTTCTTTTCAATAACATATCTATCTACTCCTTATTCATCATTGAACATAGGATCTAGATCAAAACTAGGGTCAAACAAACCAGATCTCAATCACCAGCCATCAATAATACTTACTAGTGGGCTTATTATGACTGGTTGTGAGTGTTGCTCTAGCTACGTTTCAGCGTCTTGTGTGAAAACTTTTTCTCACTACTCCAATTATAGCCTTCACTTTCAAACAATGAAAGCCTGTGGTTGGTTTATAGCAGTTGACACGTCACAAGATGATGCTATAATTTTATGCATACTAGTACCGAACAATCACGCGCCGACATTCCTATCTTTCTCGTGCTCGGAAAGGAAGGGTTCAAAGGGGCCCGACCGTGGTTGTCACTTTCTCGTGATGGGTAGGTAGATCGGGCTTCAAAGAGATAATTGCCTTAATCGGCGTTCTTTTGATGGTGGATGGCAATTAAAGTGGCGGCCGGACAGAGAAATGAAAAGGAGAGGGGGGGGGGGGGGGTGTGTAGATAAAGAAAGAGGGGTCGCGCGGGACACTTACGTCACAGAGGCCCCCCGAAGAAAAGATTCTGGTACCGGAATCTTCCTGTGGAACGCCGACTCCACTTTCGACTTGGGCGACAGGGACAAATTAGTGGGGAGACTGGGTCGGCTGGAATGGTGGAACATCTGGTCGCAACACAGAGTTCAAAGGAGCAGGTGGGTTGGAGATCAGTGGAATGGATTCCGACTGAGGTTGTTGCGGCAATCCTGTGTTGAGTTGTCCCAAGGTTGATTGCAGGATAGCAAACACCTCTTGCCTGAGTTTCCCCTTTAGCCTGGACTCATCATTGCTGATGATGTGGTTTGGTAGGCCGATTCGGGCGAAAATGGCTTTGAGTGCCGCGGCTACCTGGCTAGCATCAAGTGAGGAGATTGGGGCGGCATCGCACTTCATGGTACATATGTCGACCACGGTGACTATGTACCGGAATTTCTTCTTCCGTTGAGGTAGAGGCCCGACCAAGTCGACTGCCACTCGCTGAAAGGGAGGGGTAGGTGACGGCTGTATGTGTGGCGGCCTGTCCCGATAGTACCTTCGGTGGGTGTTTGCGGGTCCAGTGCTGCCTTTCACCTGAGGTACCTGTGGCGAGTGGTCTTGGGTCGTTAGGCGGACATTCCTTGGGAAGGATTTTCCAAGTTGTGGCGGACTTGGGGACTTGGGACAATCTGGATTGGCTCGCGCGGCAATTTGGTTTGCCGCGTTGAGAGGTTTCTTCCCCGCTGAGGGAGATTTGCTCTTTGGGAAGGAGGGAGGGAGTTGGTTTGTGGATTGGGGAGAAGGGAATGCTGCTGAAACTAGGGCAGGTTGAGAGGGGTGCCCTAAAAACACATACTGTGATCCCAGTATGAGGTCATAGACAGGACTGTCCATGAGCACTGCCTTGATGGGTCCCTTTACAAATCTGGTGTCGACATTGATTATGGCGACTGGCAAAGTGGATGGGGGGATTGCTGCATCAGGGCCTTGCAGAGAGATGAAGTCTCCCGTGTATGCCGACGCAGGGACTAAGGATCCGCAGACGATGGCGTCGCATGACAGTCCAGTGTCATAGAGACACTGAACAGGGATGTTGTTGACAGTCGCCTGTCCGACGACTGACGGTGTGCCTGGACACTGGATTGGGGAGGGGTTTGTGCAATTCTGCGAAGTCGAGACGACTTGCATAGTTGCAACATTTTGCCGCTTGTAAGCAAGTTTCCTGCAGTCATCCCGATTGTGGGTGTTCGACTTGCAGTATGAGCAGAATAAGGGTTGTCCCAGTGGTTGTCGTTCATGGGTAGAACTGTTTGACCCACTGTTGGAGTTAGGGTTAAACCTGCTCTGCTGTGAAGCAGTGGACCCAACAACTTGTTGTAGTTTTGGCCTTTTAGGGGCACTAGGTTCATCATGGGCTAGAGTGTATCGGTCACTTAGCTGGATGAGGTCAGCCAGAGTTGTGGCACCTTGTTCGGCAGTAAAGGTGCGTAACTCTGGGGACATGGTTTCGCGCAGTTGCTCGCCAACCATCAGTTCCCGGAGATCCTCATAGGACTCTGATTTTGGCGGAAAGGGACACCCATTTTGTCAGATAGTTCCCCAGTCTATCTGAAAATTGGGCATAGGACTCTCCCCTACCTTTTCTGGTTGACCGGAACTTTTTCCGGTAGGCGTCAGCTGTCAACTGGTATCTGTTGAGCAGGGCTTCTTTCAAAGCTGGGTAGTCAGTAATTTGGCTTGACGGAAGTTTGCTGTACACCTCATAAGCCACACCCCTGAGACTTTGGGCAAGCTTGAGGTTGTACTTTTCCGGAGCAAGCTCAAATTCCTGGGCCAGTCTTTCAAATCTATCGAGGAATGCATCGATAGACTCGGTTGCCTCATTGAATGCCTCCAATGTGAAGGTCATGGCTGAGGTATGAATGGGAGGGGGAAAATTTTGAGGCGCAGCAGTCTCGGAGTCTGCTGAGTTTTCTAGCTGCTTCATAGCTAGCTCATGGTCTCGCGCCTTTTCTCGCTCAGTGGCCTCAAGTTCGAGTTCTTTATTTTTGGCGTCCTGCACTAGTTGCCTCTGCCTTAACTCATGAGTACGGATGTTCTCTTGCTCCTGAGCGTCGCGATCTTTATCTGCTTGTTGAGCCTCGCAAGCTTTATCAGCCTCTTGAGCCTCATGGGCTCTCTGCTTGTCTTTCTCAGCCTCTTGGGTCTCATGAGCTCGCTGTTTGTCTTTCTCAGCCTCCTCCCGAGCTTTCTCTTTGTCATATTCAGATATGACAAAGTTTGCTAACTCTTGGCCTGACAATCCTAGAGATTCTCCCCATTCTTTAAGCTCCCTCCTAAGTTTAACAATCTCAGCCATGGTTGTAAATACAACTATTCAAAATCAAAACAAAGTTGCTGAGTTGAATGTATCAAACAACACTTAACTATTTCAACATAAACAGAAATAGCATGCACATCAAAATAAAGTCATAAATAACATTCAAACAAATCAAATCAAAACACAGTGTGCCAAATCACAATAACTTTCCCAGTGGACACAAGATAAGTTTTGAAAAGTAAATAAAGTTTGAATTGAAATTTGTTAGACTTTATGAAAAAAATTATCCCGGACGCGAGCCCCCAATTAGATGTGACGAGGTAATGGGTTAAAAGGCTAAGCCTCTAGGGAAGACTTTTAGTGTGTTAAATTTTCAAGTAGAAAATTTGCCTTTAACCCACTTCTCTAGGGTATGGGAGATGAGCAACTTTCCCGGCCCCTTTTCATCTAATAAATTTATATTTGTGCCCGGGTTCTGGCTCGTATGATTGTAAGAAATACAAGTGGTTGAATTGCTCTAAATGGCAGACAGAGAGAAGTAGGGTTTTACATGAAATTACAAGACTCCCACTCTCATCAGTCTGACCAAAGGGTTCAGGATTATTTGACACTTGTATTTTATTTACTCACAAAATCTGCATAAGATTATGCAACAATAATAATAAAGCAGCTCAATGGCGCCAAAACAAAATATGAATGAAAAAAACAATGAAATCCGAAAGGATTTACAAGACTTTTGTCTTTCTAGAAGGTTAGCCCCAAGCGAGAAGGGTCACTAATCTTCATTGTCCGGAGGAAAGTTCAAATGATTGGCGCGGTCCGGTAAACTTAGCTGTTGTCAAGTTCCTCCGTAGTGATCGGCGAGTGCTGGGTTGGCTGGGCTTGCTCGTCAGGTGAGAGTAGCTCCCAGTCGTTCCGGTTACGGCTTCGCGGGATGGCACGGTTCAAGCGTGGTCTCCTCGCGGATTCTGGGTGCGGGGCGTCTTGGCGGCGGTCCCGTCTTGGTGCTTGTGAGTCCGGGATAATCGTCCGGCCCACGATGCCCTGCTGATAATCACAGGAGAAGGTGGATGTAGTTCTCTATGGCTTAGAGACAAGGGGCTTCAGTCGGCAGGGAATTAGTGAATCCCAACCGGCTAGAAGGCTTCCCTTGTACAATAGCACTAAGAACACATAATCTGAATTTCAGTTAACAAACTGAGATCAGTAAAACATAAAAGGTGATCAAGCCAACATCACTCTCCATCCAACACCTGGAAAGGAATGGTATCATAAAGTGCAAGATTGCGACCCATAGGTTTCCTACTAAAAATAGACAAAAGGGTTAGTAGGCATAAAATCCGGTTCTGGTACCAAAAGTGTTAAAGTCAAAAACACACACACACAAATAATCAGTGCACATAAATAGAACAGAATGTTTACCACTTCTTTTCAATAACATATCTATCTACTCCTTATTCATCATTGAACATAGGATCTAGATCAAAACTAGGGTCAAACAAACCAGATCTCAATCACCAGCCATCAATAATACTTACTAGTGGGCTTATTATGACTGGTTGTGAGTGTTGCTCTAGCTACGTTTCAGCGTCTTGTGTGAAAACTTTTTCTCACTACTCCAATTATAGCCTTCACTTTCAAACAATGAAAGCCTGTGGTTGGTTTATAGCAGTCGACACGTCACAAGATGATGCTATAATTTTATGCATACTAGTACCGAACAATCACGCGCCGTTACATTCCTATCTTTCTCGTGCTCGGAAAGGAAGGGTTCAAAGGGGCCCGACCGTGGTTGTCACTTTCTCGTGATGGGTAGGTAGATCGGGTTTCAAAGAGAAAATTGCCTTAATCGGCGTTCTTTTGATGGTGGATGGCAATTAAAGTGGCGGCCGGACAGAGAAATGAAAAGGAGAGGGGGGGGGGGGGTGTAGATAAGAAAGAAAGAGGGGTCGCGCGGGACACTTACGTCACACTCATCACCCACCACTTGGTGGTCACATTTGGGACAAAATCTTTCGTTATGTGGGATGTTTTGGAGTCTACCTGTTTGCATGGGAAGTTTATGATTCAATGTTCGGGATTTTACAAATATTAATGCTAATTTTTCGGGTAAAATGTTTAAGTAATTTTCAATGACAAAATCATCTTTGTATAATCTGAATAACAGCAACAAACTACCACACAAGGGGAGATTGCGTGTGTTTTCAAAACGTACTTATCTAATATCAGGTAGGTTGAGGCTAATTGCGCACTAGCACGCAACAACAAACTAGTAGGCTGGGCATAGCGCTATCCCGAAACTCCATCAATGAGCGTTATCTGCCCCTGCTCTCGTGTGTCAGAGTCGGCCACAGTGATTTCCGGTTTGAGCAAAAATGACTTCGCCTAGGGAAAAGATTTGCGCTTCTGGTCGACAATATTGTGTGGCTTACTCAAATTACAGGAGCAAAGTACTTGTTAAAGTGCACAAACTACCCAAGGAAAACCCGCGCACTCGCAAACCATGACGGATTACGAGCTAGCGACTCTGACTTACCAACTGAGCTACAGAGGCTCCTCTTTC
>CM065708.1:36750987-36760987 GCA_017654935.2 Phymorhynchus buccinoides
ATGTGGGTCATGGGGGTGATGATGACGACGATGTGGGTCATGGGGATGATGATGTGGGTCATAGGGATGATAATGATGATGTGGGTCATCGGGATGATGATGATGATGATGATGATGTGGGTCATGGGGATGATGATGATGATGATGATGACGATGTGGGTCATGGGGATGATGATGATGATGATGATGATGACGATGTGGGTCATGGGGATGATGATGATGATGTGGGTCATGGGGATGATGATGATGATGTGGGTCACAAGGATGATGATGATGTGGGTCACAAGGATGTTGATGACGATGTGGGTCATGGGTATGATTATGATGATGATGTGGGTAATGGGGATGATAATGATGTTGGTCATGGGGATGATGATGATGTGGGCCACAGGGATGATGATGATGATGATGTGGGTCATGGGGATGATAATGATGATGTGGGTCATGGGGATGTTGATGATGATGATGTGGGTCACGGGGAGGATAATGATGATGTGGGTCATGGGGATGTTGATGATGATGTGGGTCATGGGGATGTTGATGATGATGTGGGTCACAGGGATGATGAGGATGTGGGTCATGGGGATGATAATGATGATGTGGGTCATGGGGATGTTGATGATGATGTGGGTCACAGGGATGATGATGATGTGGGTCATGGGGAGGATAATGATGATGTGGGTCATGGGGATGATGATGATGATGTGGGTCATGGGGATGATGATGATGATGTGGGTCATGGGGATGATAATGATGATGTGGGTCATGGGGATGATGATGATGATGTGGGTCATAGTGATGATAATGATGATGTGGGCCACGGGTATGATGATGGTGATGATGTGGGTCATGGGGATGAAAATGATGATGTGGGTCATGGGGATGATGATGTGGGTCATGGGGATGATGATGATGTGGGTCATGGGGATGATGATGATGATGTGGGTCACGGGGATGATGATGATGATGTGGGTCATGGGGATGTTGATGATGATGTGGGTCATGGGGATGATGATGTGGGTCATGGGGATGATCATGATGATGTGGGTCATGGGGATGTCGATGATGATGTGGATCATGGGGATGATGATGATGACGATGTGGGTCATAGGGATGATGATGATGTGGGTCACGGGGATGATGATGATGACGATGTGGGTCACGCGGATGATAATGATGATGTGGGTCATGGGGATGATAATGATGATGTGGATCATGGGAATGATAATGATGATGTGGATCATAGGAGGATGATGATGACGATGTGGGTCATGGGGATGATGATATTGATGTGAGTCATAGTGATGATGATGTGGGTCATGGTGATGATGATGATGGTGATGATGGTGATGATGATGATGGTGATGATGATGATGTGGGTCGTGGGGATAATGATGATGATGATGTGGTTCATGGGGATAATGATGATGTGGGTCATGGGGATGATGATGATGTGGGTCACAGGGATGATGATGATGTGGGTCACAGGGATGATGATGTGGGTCACAGGGATGATGATGATGTGGGACATTGGGATGATGATGATGATGATGATGTGGGTCATGGGGATATTGATGATGATGATGTGGTTCATGGGGATGATTGATGATGATGTGGGTCATGGGGATGATGATGATGTGGGTCACAGGGATGATGATGATGTGGGTCACAGGGATGATGATGTGGGTCCCAGGGATGATGATGATGTGGGACATTGGGATGATGATGATGATGATGTGGGTCATGGGGTGATGATGATGTGGGTCACAGGGATGATGATGATGTGGGTCACAGGGATGATGATGATGTGGGTCACAGGGATGATGATGATGTGGGTCACAGGGATGATGATGATGTGGGTCACAGGGATGATGATGATGTGGGTCACAGGGATGATGATGATGTGGGTCACAGGGATGATGACGATGTGGGTCACAGGGATGATGATGATGTGGGTCACAGGGATGATGATGATGTGGGTCACAGGGATGATGATGATGTGGGTCACAGGGATGATGATGATGATGATGTGGGTCATGGGGTGATGATGATGTGGGTCACAGGGATGATGATGATGTGGGTCACAGGGATGATGATGTGGGTCACAGGGATGATTATGATGTGGGTCACAGGGATGATGACGATGTGGGTCACAGGGATGATGATGATGTGGGTCACAGGGATGATGATGATGTGGGTCACAGGGATGATGATGTGGGTCACAGGGATGATGATGATGTGGGTCATGGGGATGATAATGATGATATGGGTCATGGGGATGATGATGATGATGTGGGTCATGGGGATGATGATGATGATGTGGGTCATGGGGATGATAATGATGATGTGGGTCATGGGGATGATAATGATGACGTGGGTCATGGGGATGATAATGATGACGTGGGTCATGGGGATGATGATGATGATGATGTGGGTCATGGGGATGATGATGATGTGGGTCATGGGGATGATCGATGATGATGTGGGTCATGGGGATGATGATGATGATGTGGGTCATGGGGATGATGATGATGTGGGTCATGGAGATGATGATGATGATGATGTGGGTCATGGGGATGATAATGATGATGTGGGTCATGGGGATGATAATGATGACGCGGGTCATGGGGATGATAATGATGACGTGGGTCATAGGGATGATGATGGTGATGATGTGGGTCATGGGGATGATGATGATGTGGGTCATGGGGATGATGATGATGATGTGGGTCACGGGGATGATGACGATGTGGGTCATGGAGATGATGATGATGTGGGTCATGGAGATGATGATGATGATGTGGGTCGTGGGGATGATGATGATGATGATGTGGGTCATGGGGATGATGATGATGTGGGTCATAGGGATGATGATGATGTGGGTCAGGGGTAGATGATGACATTGGGTCATTGGGATGATGATGTGGGTCACGGGGATGGTGATGATGATGTGGGTCATGGGGATGATGATGAGGGTCATGGGGATGATGATGATGTGGGTCATGGGGATGATGATGATGGGTCATGGGGATGATGATGATGTGGGTCATGGGGATGATGATGTGGGTCATGGGGATGATGATGATGATGTGGGTCATGGGGATGATGATGTGGGTCATGGGGATGATGATGATGTGGGTCATGGGGATGATGATGATGTGGGTCATGGGGATGATGATGTGGGTCACGGGGATGATGATGATGATGTGGGTCACGGGAATGATAATGATGATGTGGGTCACGGGGATGATGATGATGATGTGGGCCATGGGGATGATAATGATGATGTGGGTCATGGGATGATGATGATGATGATAATGATGATGTGGGTCACGGGATGATGATGATGATGATGATGATGTGGGTCATGGGGATGATGATGATCACAGAGATGATGATGATGTGGGTCATAGGGATGATGATGATGTGGGTCGTGGGGATGATGATGATGATGATGTGGGTCACAGGGGTGATGGTGATGTGGGTCATATGGATGATGATGATGAGGGTCACAAGGATGATGATGATGATGTGGGTCATGGGGATGATGATGATGTGGGTCATGGGGATGATGATGATGATGATGATGATGTGGGTCACGGGATGATAATGATGATGTGTGTCACAGGGATGATAATGATGATGTGGGTCACAGGGATCATGGGGATGATGATGATGATGTGGGTCATGGGGATGATAATGATGATGAGACAGGGGCACAATGACGGGGACATAATTATAGTGATAGGGAATGTTGATACGGGGACACACATACACGACGTGACATATAGATGATGATGCTGTGGGTCACGGGGATGATGATGATGATGTGGGTCATGGGGATGATGATGAGGGTCATGGGGATGATGATGATGTGGGTCATGGGGATGATGATGATGGGGGTCATGGGGATGATGATGATGTGGGTCATGGGGATGATGATGATGTGGGTCATGGGGATGATGATGATGTGGGTCATGGGGATTGATGATGTGGGTCATGGGGATGATGATGATGTGGGTCATGGGGATGATGATGATGATGGGTCATGGGGATGATGATGATGGGTCACGGGGATGATGATGATGATGTGGGTCACGGGAATGATAATGACGATGTGGGTCACGGGGATGATGATGATGATGTGGGTCATGGGGATGATAATGATGATGTGGGTCATGGGATGATGATGATGATGATGATGATGATAATGATGATGTGGGTCACGGGATGATGATGATGATGATGATGTGGGTCATGGGGATGATGATGATCACAGAGATGATGATGATGTGGGTCATAGGGATGATGATGATGATGTGGGTCATGGGGATGATGATGATGATGATGTGGGTCACAGGGGTGATGGTGATGTGGGTCATATGGATGATGATGATGTGGGTCACAAGGATGATGATGATGATGTGGGTCATGGGGATGATGATGATGTGGGTCATGGGGATGATGATGATGATGATGATGATGTGGGTCACGGGATGATAATGATGATGTGTGTCACAGGGATGATAATGATGATGTGGGTCACAGGGATCATGGGGATGATGATGATGATGTGGGTCATGGGGATGATAATGATGATGAGACAGGGGCACAATGACGGGGACATAATTATAGTGATAGGGAATGTTGATACGGGGACACACATACACGACGTGACATATAGACAGACATAATATAGAGATGGGGACATGTAGAAACGGGGACACATGGAGACGGGGGCACAATGACAGGGACACATAGTGACAGGGAACATAGAGACGAGAATATGTAGAGAATATGTAGAGACGGGGACACAATGATGGGGACACATAGTGACAGGGAATATAGAGATGGGGACACATAGACAAGAACGGGGCTGTGCTACACCGGGCTGCCCCGTTTGACTCCAGGTCTAGACTAGGCCTACTGTCAGTGTCACTGTGACTGCCATTCTTGGATGTACCGAAAACGGAAACAAAAGGAAAACACTCACTGGTCATGTCCATGAAATGCATGATATGATGAAATGCTTCGTTTCAAACACTCGTGTCATAGTACAACGGGTGACGGGTATCTTACACACAAGGATATTGTGTTTATTTTGTAACTGAACCGGAACGTTTTCGACTCAGCATCCATGTTTTTCTTGTCGTCTGCTGCTTGGGGTGTGTCATAGCTTCTGTCAACGATTGGTTGATTGTACGTGATATGACAGCAAGCAATACTACGACACACTATTGCGAAATAGTTGTCACACTAACACCGTGATGTTGAAATGTTACGATGATAGTAGCATTAACATTGTGTTGTCATGGAGAACTAGCGAAATATGTTAACGTGGACGGAGATCTTTACTGATATAACATAATTCTGCATGGTTGACTCTAGAACGCGAAAGAAGACGAGTCTTTTTCGTCAGACCTTTTATTTGCGAAGCCAAGCCATTCTTCAGCGACTAATGCATAGTGCAATGTACATAGTACAACAAGGAAGGACGCCTAGGATTGCACCCTGCTGCTGCTGTTAGTGCTGTACTGCGCGTTTGAGCGACGAACTATATCGACCGATAACTGAAAACAGAAATAACAAAGATAACTACTACTTGGCTTTCCGTGCTCACGTTGCTACTAGGACCGTCCAGGATTTAGGGCAACAGAACACGGGTTTGATACCATTCATTCTCAACAAATAAGTTCGCATCGGTTAGTTGAACTCTCTTTGTTTCTCTCTGTGTCTTTCTCTCTGTGTCTCTGTCTCTGTCTGTCTATCTGTCTGTCTCTTTGTCTCTCTCTCTCTCTCGCTCTCTCTCTCTCTCTCTCTCTCTCTCTCTCTCTCTCTCTCTCTCTCTCTCTCTCTCTCTCTCTCTCTCACACACACACACACACACACACACACACACACACACACACACACACACGAATTTGTAGATAAAAACGGCAACGAGAGAGAGAGAGAGACAGAGAGGCAGAGAGGCAGATGTGTGTGTGTGTGTGTGTGTGTGTGTGTGTGTGTGTGTGTGTGTGTGTGTGTGTGTGTGTGTGTGTGTGTGTGTGTGTGTGTGTGTGTGTTGTTTGTCTGTCTCTCTGTCTGTCTCTCTCTCTCTCTCTCTCTCTCTCTTCTCTCTCTCTCTCTCTCTCTCTCTCTCTCTCTCTCTCTCTCTATCTATCTCACTCTCTCTCTCTCCCCCTCCCTATCTCTCTCTCACTCTCTCTCTCTCTCTCACTCTCTCTCTCTCTCTCTCTCTCTCTCTCTCTCTCTCTCTCTCTCGTGGGGTATCGCGCTATATAACCATTCATTATTATTTTTATTATTATTATTATGGTTTCCTACAGAATTCAAACAAAGTCTTATTGATTGTTTTAAACAGGACTGGTTTCTCGGCATTGCAAAGTCATGATTTCTTCCAAGGGTATATATAATAATATTCTTAATCCAACAGTTTCTACGAAGCCGTATATATGTTACACTAAATTTGTGAAATTGCCTGCTTCATGAAATGAGCAAGATTTTGCTTGTTTCGTGAAATACGCAACAAACTTTGCGTTTTTCATGAAACAAGCAAATTTGTTGCCCGTTTCATGAAACAAGCATAAATGGCTTGCACATTTCACGAAACATGCAAAACATTATTCGAAGACTGAACATTTGAATGCAAGTTTGCCTGTTTCATGAAATGAGCAAGCACTGAACACCGAGCTGATCAATCAGTTCACAAAACATTTAGCAACAAATTTGCTTGTTTCATGAAAAACGCAAATTTGTTGCGTATTTCATGAAACAAGCATAATCTTGTTCATTTCATGAAACAGGCAATTTCACAAATTTAGTGTAACATAATACACACTTTAAAGCAATTCTTTGTTCGTAAGGGTATACTACTAAGCTTCGAATGGACATGTCCGGATTAAACTGTGACATTTTACAATGCATTGCACGATTGAACTAAAGATTGTTGTCCTTTTGGTTGTTCGACTCTTGAGACTGAACTCCATTTTTTTTTTGTGCGTCCCAAATATCAGGATCTGAGAAAAGAGCTATTCTCACCAAAGTATAGCAGTAGACAGCGGAACCTCCCTTATAAGACCTTGAAAAATCATCCAAAATGATCTTATAAGGAGGCAGTTTTAATACTTACAAAGAAGGGCAATGTCTCAGAGAAGTAGGTCTTATGTGGGAGGGAGTCTTATAATGGGAGGTCTTATAAGAGAGGGAGTCTAATAATGGGAGGTCTTATAAGGGAGGTTCCACTGTACATATCCTTCATTGTTCAGACTCGCATTGATTTTCTGTAATGAAAACCCTAACCATATTATCAACCCGCAAGCTGTTGCCATACTTATGTCCACGAGCCTCCTGTTGCCTTGCGAAAAGAATGTATGAATGCATGTTGAGTGTCTATATTCATGTTGTTGTTTGTTTTTTATACTTTTGGTGAATTATGTGTCATGGGCCGGAGGTAACAACTGATTTTCCCTTGGAGCATAACACCCCCAGTACTTTGTTTTCCCTAGGAAAATTACACACCCACTGTGTGAGTTTGTTCCTGTTTTTTTCCCCCTGAAGTCCCCCCCCCCCCCCCCCCCCCGACTACACTGGCTTTAATGTTAACAGCCTCTTCTTGTTCTTTCAATTAACAACCACCGTCATCATTTTGACGGTTCTTTCGCTGGAACTGGGGGGACTTCCGTCAGGCAGAAAAGCTGATGGTGTCTTCGCCGCGGCGGATGATTGGCCTAAAGTCTTCTAAGCCTAGTGAGATTGATGATCTGGTTTTGTCCATACAGGATGCTGTTTCATACTGGTGAGGCGTTACAGCCCTATTGACATGAGGTTGCAGCATTGATTTAAAACAAACCATTTAGTTTTAAATTATAGCATACGAAGAGAACAAAGACTCGGCAAAATAACAACAGAAACAAAGTGAGGAAAAGGTCAGAAGATACAAAACATAGCAAAAACAACAACCCTACCCATTCAACTACCACTCATTATTGTGAGAGACAGAGAGAACCCTGGACCCTATTAGGATTTCACGTTATGGTGTGTGTGAATGCGAGCATGTATGTGCATGTGTGCGTGTATTCGCGCGCGTGTGTGCGTGTGTTTGCATGCTTTGTGTGTGTGTGTGTGTGTGCGCTCGCGCGCGTGTGTGTGTATGCTTGCATGCACGTGTATGCATTTTGTTTTCCAGAAAATGCTTTGCCCCAGAAGGCGCGCCAAGATTATGCGGTTGCTTTTCCTACTGTGCCTGACCACGTGTGGACTGCTTGTGTTCTACTATCACGAAGCGAACGCCATCAATTCCTATTACGAAGACCGGCTTCAAGACCTGCAATATTTCAAGAGAATGTTGGATGACAAACGCCGTCCTGAACTATGGCGCAACGTCTCTGCTTTCTCGGTAAGTGTCTGTTTAGGTAAATAGCATTAATATGTTGTGCCCTCATTTAGCTCCCGAGCGAAGCTTCGGGAAAGCTTGTTTTTGTTTCCGATTCGTTCAGCAGGATAGTCCATGTGTGCGTGTGTGCGTGCGTGTGTGTGTGCGGGTGCGTCGGGTCAGCCGGCTGACCACGTTTTCTTGACAACAGTTCAGCCTGTTTCTATCACTTTTATTGTACACGTTTCAGAGGATATTATATATCGACTGATTGCTTTAGGTTTATTTTAAGGTCAAGGATTTTAATCAGAAGCATGGACACGAAGCAAAATGACCATATGCATTAAACAGGCATGTGATATGAGTGACACAAGCTTCTAATGCAGTGCTAAACCCATGCATTGTAAACCACAGAGGCCCAAATTAGGTTCTGGTTGAAATACAATTATAAAATTTGGTTCAGGGGTTCACTTTGAGCCATCTTATGACAATCTTCAATCATATTTGGTGTATCATAATCTTAACCTACCTTTTTTGTTTGTTCCACCGGTGTCCCCAGGGGTAAAATATCACTCTATCCTACTTGTAAAAAAACCCAATCTGCATAATTCTCAAAATTAAGATAAAGAATGCACCCCACACTCGTACACATACAAACAACATGCACATACATGTGCGCGCACACATGCATGCGCGCGTGCACACAAGCACACAATTACACAAAAAACGTTGTATACAGTTTCTCTTACTCTCATACAATCACATAAAAGCAAATACACACAAAAACAGACACAGACACACGCACACGCAGTAACACACATACATAGAGACATGCACTTAAACAGAGAAGAACACGTGGACCATGAAGGCCCGTTGGGTCACCCATGACCCATCACTTTTATAAAGGCAGAAAATGTAACCAAACCTGTATTTTCCTACTATTTAACTGATTGTATTATTAATTAAGCATGTTGTGAATAAAACTGTGATCTTTTGTGCTTGGGTCTTATCGAACAAGGAGTCTGTGGCCGTTTGAAGTTGGTTAGGTGAGGCGCATGTCTCATGTCAAAGAGGGCATCTTCATTCAAAGGGAGAAAAATCTAGAGCATTGGCTTAGAAAACACTAGTTAGTTCCCTTTTGTTCCAAGGAAGGAACATTGGGTCTTAGGGGTTCTAAAACCACTGGAATAGTTGTGGGTGCATGAACAAGTTGATTCTCAGTTTAACAAACAAAAATGTTCAATGCGAAAACTTGAGGAAGAATGATTAATTAAACTATGTGATGGGCAGATTATGTTCTGTGGATTGCAAAGCGAACAGTTGGAGAGGCAAATATGCAGTTTAAACACCCCATTTTCCTGTTGGTTAAAATAGGCTTGTATTCGCCAACAACACATATAAATTTGTATCTAAAGATAGGGGTGATGGCACCAACAAGCTTGTTATTATGATGTGCCTACCTTTACCGTTACAAAGTACGCCATGGCAGCTGGCAAATATAATACATAATACCCCTGTGGGGATACCGGGGGGGGGGGGGGGGGGGGGCTTTTGTGTAAACAGTTCCCCCACCTTCTGGAAGTTCTGTGCTTGTAGCTTCCTCTAATCTGTCACTCTCTTTGA
>CM065708.1:36763487-36775987 GCA_017654935.2 Phymorhynchus buccinoides
AATTAAAAATTAAAGGGGACACCAAGTCAAATGACAACTTATCAACTTAAAGGGGACATAAAGTCAAACGACAACTTATCAAATTAAAGGGGACACCAAGTCAAACAACAACTTATCAACTTAAAGGGGACATCAAGTCAAATGACAATGTATCGACATAAAGTGGACATCAAGTCAAATGACAACCTTGAAAAATTAAAGGGGACAAGTCAAACGACAACTTATCAAATTAAAGGGGACATCAAGTCAAATGACAACCATGAAGAATTAAAGGGGACATCAAGTCAAATGACTACCTTGAAAATGAAAAATTAAAGGGGACAGCAAGTCAAACGACAACTTATCAACTTAAAGGGGACACCAAGTCAAATGACAACCTTGAAAAATTAAAGGGACACCAAGTCAAACAACAACTTATCAAATTAAAGGGGACATCAAGTCAAACGACAACGTATCAGATTAAAGGGGACACCAAGTCAAACGACAACTTATCAAATTAAAAGGGACACCAAGTCAAATGACAACTTATCAGATTAAAGGGGACACCAAGTCAAACGACAACTTATCAACTTGGTTTAAACAATTTTTTATTTTATTGATCATTGACATACACTGACAAGAACATACAACTTAAAGGGGACATCAAGTCAAATGACAGCTTAAACGATCTTGTTCCTGAACTTGTAGCAGAAACTAATCCTTACAGTAGGAGAAGACCCTTTGAACGTTCAGTTTCAAAATTCAATTATGAAATTTACAGAAATTCTTTTGTACCATCAACTACTGTCCTCTGGAATAGCTTACCCGACTGTGTGAAAAATAGCACCTCTCTAAGCCAACTCAAACATTACTTAAATACTAACGATCCTATTGTTCCTGACCTATTATTTTGGTAATAGAATTGAACAAGTAATACACTGTCAACTTCGTTTAGGAATTAGCAATCTCAATTATGACTTATTTAACAGACATTTAATTAATAATCCCCTATGTGATTGTGGTGTTGCCTTGGAAACTTCTGAGCATTACTTACTTTCCTGTCAGCTCTTTCATATAGCTCGATCAAATACAATATTAACTCTACCCCCAGACTATACTAGATTACAAACGTTATTGAAAGGAAATCCTGTACTATCAAACAAAATAAATAGTTTTATATTTGAAACTGTTCATCAATTTATTGTTCATTCAAAAAGGTTTCTGTCGTAAGTATTTGGTGACACATTTACTAATTGATGTTTATTGAAGTTATATTTACCATGTCAATATTCATAGCCATTTATGTTTATCATCTTTTCCATTCATAGTTTGTATATTCAATGTGTTGCACCAGTGTATGGCCGACCTTCCCTGTGCATATTGTTGATAATAATAATAATGATAATAATAATAATAATAATAATAATAATAATAAAGTGTACAGGGATCCCTGTTTAGCAAGTAAGATGCCTTGTAACCACTGCAATTAGTGATTGATTCACGTCATAATTATCTTTTGTATCCCCCATCATCTTCATGTCTCTTTCATATTCTGAATGTAATTTTTTTTCTTCTCTTTTTCCATTTTATTCATATATCTAATTGTTTATATTCTGTGTTTTGTGTATTTCACAAAGTTTGGATTTATCTTTTTTTCTTATTTTCATTGATTTGCATTGGTTTCCTGATGTATATTTCACGAAGGATTTGAAATGTACCTATCTTTATATATTTTTTTCTTTGATAATGTTTAGATGAACCTGTTAAGTCTTCTACTTTCTAGCCGCCATTCAAAAATTCATGCAAAGTACGTTGGCACAGTATAAGCTTTAAGCTTGTTGTTGCCTTTATGCTTGCTTAACATGTATGTAATGTACGTTTTGATAAATAACAAGAGGCAAAGCCTTCAAGGCTCACGTCGGATTTGTATTACTATAGAGAGAATACTGTTGTGTAGAAGTGTCAATGTCACGAATTTAGTTATGCAAATTCAGTGAGAGTAATGTGTGTGTTCCAATCAGTTTAGTATGAAGACTTCCAATACGGCAATAGTTCCCTATAAAAGTCCTTTTAAATGAAATTTTAAATCAAGGTTCAGAGTGTAATACATTCATGCTGTCTTAATTTGAAGGTATGTACTATTTATTATTATGTTAGCATTGGTTAGATATACTGTTAATGCAGTTATACATAATTATACTAACACTGGAACATTACAGGATATGTGAATCATACTGAATGACTTGCTCAAAATAGCACATCAATAAAATGCTACACACTAAGAAAAACATGTGAAGTGTTTCTGTTTATTGCACATGAGTCTATGTGAGCCTATTTCAACAGCAGTCGGCATTTTAAAAACAATATCCCCCTCTCTACCACATCCTACCCCCCACGTCACCCCGACAACTATAACAAACAAACGAATAATCATGTCAATAATGATATTGTAACACAAAAGACAAGAAGAACTGAAAATGCTTTTTTAATGTCAGTGAAGAATATGAGTGGTCAGAGAAAGTTAGGTATGGAACTGGGAGTAGAAAACGCAGCCAAACCAGCAAAAAAGAAAAGTGAGATGACCAGGCTCTTATGATTCCTGCCAGGATTTGAACCTAGATCTGTGTCTGAAATTCAGACAGTGTGTTACCCTTAACACTACAGGAATTGGGTAATGGGAGCCAAAGGTCATCTCACTAATTATCACAACTGTGTAGGCATACTCCCATCCCTTTAAGTTGAACCTATCATCACAATAGTCTTTTACTTTAAAACAAAAACAACAAATAAGTTGAGGTTGGATGAATAGGGGCAAGGATCAGAAATGGACTTAGAGCAAGAATACAATCATAGGCTGACAGTTTTTCAGCAACATTATTTTTCAGAACAAATATATACTGCCATTTGACAAATACGTTGTTCATGTTTACATGCCTCCAAGATACAAGTATCAGTTTTCACGTACAGTTATAGCTGTACTATAAAATAATAAAGAAAAGCACTAAGATTCAGATAGGTCAGCCTCCACAAACTAAAAAAATAAATGTTCAGTAACTGGCTATAAATATATAATTCTTAGACTTGAATATATAATGAAAAGTATACCGTTTCCCCTCCCCAGATGGAGTCAGTTTTTGATGTCATTCTCCCTTACAGAGAGCTCTTGCCCCAATCGTCCAAGTCTTGCACACCGTTGAGAGGATGTCCCTTTCTTGTGTTTAATCCAGCATGGCATCCCCTGAAACAGATATAACAAAAATAAGTAAAAATAAATAAATTAAAAAACCAGACACTGAGTTTAGTCTCACCTCTACCTGGCAACCTGTTCAGCATGGGAAACCCTGTTACTGTAGTGTTAGTGTGACACACACCAGCTGGTTTGCTTGCAAGTCCACCACCTGCAACCTGTCACAGCTTGGGAGGCCCTAGGAGGCATGTATCACACTAGCTGACAATAGTGACATAGCTTGCTAGGTCATTGAAGCACACAAGCTACCCCACCACGACAAGGTATCAGTCATAGGGGTAGAACATTTCAAACAACTTTTATTTCATATATTTACAGCAAAACATATAATCAATCAAAGGTTTATTATCATAAAAACAAAACTACTCTTCATCTAACAAGCATAAACTATCATAATATTAGGCCTGTAAGGTGCAACAAAACAAAGTGCAACGCCGAGCGGCTGCAAAGTCCCCTCGCAGCATCGCCGAGGTACTCCGAAATCGGAATGTGTCGGCTGTACACATACATAAAAACGCATCAAAACAGCACGTAACTACATAAAAACAGCACGTAACTGAATAGTTTTTATATATATATATAGCCTTGGGGTTCGGACCCGTGATTATGCGCACACGCGCGCACAGAAAAATTCATGACAACTGTGTTATAGACCATTCATCAAGAAATGTGAAAAAAATGCATTAAAATACATGCAAAACTTCACGAAATATTAGCAATTATGTGTTTCGGGGTTGAACCCCGTAACTGGCGCGACCTTGACCTTAATGTAAAACTAAATACATCAGTGGATAGCTTGCATCTTGGCAAACTAGTATACCAAATTTGATGATGATAGACTGAATAGTTTATTTTAGAAAAACGGACGAATAGCCGGACGGAGGCATGCCGGACGGAAGCACGCCGGACGGACGGACGGACCAGACAAAAACAATAGCTCGGTTCGGGGACTAACAACAGTATTTGCACCACAGATAAGGCCTTGCAATGCTCAGTTAAGGTGTCAAGAGAGGGAAAGGGGAACAAAATTGATTGCGACTGTCAGTGTTAAGTGGCGTATGACTAACTTTTTTAAGATAAACTTTTTTAACAAGCACAAACACCACTGAAGTTTGGATTCTGATTATGAAAATTAATCAGTCACATAATTTATTATATATATATTATAAGCTAGATAAACCCGTGCTCCGCACGGCAGCACCCCTCCTTTCCGCCCACTCATCCATGCTCCGCACGGCAGCATGAAGCATCTACGCTTCCTAGCTTCGCTTGGGGTTTCCCCTATCCTGCTCTCCCCCTCCCCGTGTCCCCCCCCCCCCGCCCATCCCCTCTTCTCCTTCCTCGGGACACCAATTGCCATAAAAATGGCGCGTTCGACTACCTTAAATACTAGCACACACACCACTGAAGTCTGGATTCAGCTAGATAAACCCGTGCTCTGCACGGCAGCACCCCTCCCTTCCGACCACTCACCCGTGCTCCGCCGGCAAGTTGGGGTTTCCCCTGTCCTGCTTTCCCCCTCCCGTGTCCCCCCCCTCCACCCCTCTTCTCCTTCCTCCACCCCTCTTCTCCTTCCTCAGGACACCAATTCATGGCAATTGCCACCAAAATGGCCCGTTCGACTACCTTATATATAAACTAGCACAAACACCACTGAAGTCTGGATTTAGCTAGATAAACCCGTGCTCCGCACGGCAGCATCCCTGCCTTCCGCCTACTCACCCGTGCTCCGCACGGCAGCATGATTGAAGCATCTGCGCTGCTTTGCTTCGCTTAGGGTTTCCCCTGTCCTACCTTATAGTTATACTGATAGTTATACTAGCACAAACACCACTGAAGTTTGGATTCCGATTATGAAAATTAATCAGTCACATAATAATAATTTATTAGATATTATAAGCTAGATAAACCCGTGCTACGCACGGCAGCACCCCTCCTTTCCGCCCACTCACCCGTGCTCCACACGGCAGCATGAAGCATCTGCGCTTCCTAGGCATGAGAACTGTAACCATCTAACCCTAAGCCTATCCCTAACCCTAACCCTATCCATAACCACGGAAAGAACCAAGAAATAGAGCAGGAGGGTATAAATCTACATATTTGCGAGAAATCGATGTACAAAGCCATGCACTTAGTTTCGTAAAATTCACAATGGCGGACAAACAAACGATTCTGATTGGCTACGCACCGGCTAGAACTACTTATCTCATAGAGGTAAAAATATTCTGTCACACTGGCCTGCCCAAGTCTCATGGCAATTTTTAATTAAATTTAATAGAACTGGCAAAATTCGTAAGACATTACTCCTGATCTGTTACTATTTTAAAGTGATTGTCGAGGCGATGAAAACTTCTCCCACGTCATTTACATGTTTGAAAGATATTTGTATTTTATTTTCGTTTCGTTCATTTTTTCCTCTAATCCTCTAAGGTCAAGGACATCAACTCCCACATTCGGTACATCTATTTGTTACAAAAAATATCAGTTAACGACGTTAAAATGTACCTATGTCTTTGTATTTGTACACACCTGAAGTCTTGTGTTTCATTTTTAAACAGCGTTTTTGTATATCTAATGGAGAGTCTTCTTTCCAGTATCTCTACTCGGTACAACACAACAGTAATCTCTGCAACAAATGATTTTCTTTCTTTTGTTCTTTATCGATGTATCTGACTGCTTTGATCGTCGTGACTTGAAGGCTCACGTCAAAATCAAGTATCCTGCTAACTTTAACCCTCTAACACCTTATATTTTTAGAGAAAACGACAACGTTAAAGTTTGAAGAGTACGTGTGACTGAGTCATGGTTAAAGGTTGCACAACAGTAATCTCTGCAACAAATGATTATCTTTCTTTTGTTCTTTATCGATATATCTGACTGCTTTGATCGTCGTGACTTGAAGGCTCACGTCAAAATCAAGTATCCTGTAACTTTAACCCTCTAACGCCTTATATGTTTAGAGAAAATGACAACGTTAAGGTTTGAGTCAAGGTTAATGGTCGGGACCACAGACGCAACACACACACACACACACACACACACACACACACACACACACGCACACGCACACGCACACACACACACACACACACACAGACACACAACCGAACATGTACGATACAATAGACTCACTTTGTTTTAACTAACGACGTGAGCCAAAAATCATTTAAACAAAATGACAGCTTATCAGATTAAAGGGGACACCAAGTCAAACGACAACTTATCAACTTAAAGGGGACACCAAGTCAATCAAGAATTCGGCAAACGAAATGTGACACCTAGACATAATCAGATGATGACAAGGCGAATTAAAGGGGACACCAAGTCAAATGCACACCTAGCAAATGAAAGAGTACACCCAGTCAAATGACAACCCGGGCTAAAGTGAGCGCTTTATTGCTTTTGCTGTCGATGTAGCCTGGCTCCAGGGATCATCCCAAACAGCCAAAGCACTTGAACACTTTGGTGCAAATGCATCAGCTAAGGGTGAGAACATTGTTTTGGGATTATCGTCCATAAGAGTCTGCGACTGATTGGACGCTAATCTATTCTTTATTGATGAGAACAGTTTCGTGTGTGACCGTTTTGATTACCCCCCCCAAACACCCCCCCCCCCCCCCCCCCCCACCACTACCACCAACACCACCATGTGGGCAGTCACACTCCGTCTTCCGGGGTTGGGGGGGGGGGGTGTAGACTGATGATGTTAAAGACCCAACAGATCACGTGTCAAAATCACGGGTTTTCCCTGTTATAGCGGGTAAGAAATCTTGTTTTGACCAGGTTTGACTCCCATACAAATGCCCCCAATTTCAAAACGAAACATCAGAAGTTGGGGAAATTCGTACGTGGGTCACATCTACCCCCCCCCCCCCCCCCGAAAAAAATCCCTAGGGACTTAATCGTGGTGGGTCAGTGTGTCTTCAAGACTCATCTCCCCCCCCCCCCCCCCACCCCTCTCTTTATCTCTCTCTCTCTCTCTCTCTCTTTATCCAGAACCTTCTGGTCAACCCAAGGCTAACCCGCAGTACATAGCAGACTACAGCAGAGCGTGGGCATGGATCAACAACCACACCGCACAGAAGAAAATGAGCTACGCCCGTTTCGGCCTCAAACTGAGCCCCGACCAAAAGGCCCAGCTGCTGTTCACGTGGAATGTGGTGCACGAGGCCTTGACCCTGCACAACATCTCCCACTTCCTGATCGGAGGTGCTCTGATCGGCGCCATGCGACACGGAGGCATGATACCCTGGGACGACGACATCGACATGGCGGTGGACGGGAGGGACTTGGACAAACTCAGGCGCGTGTTGTCCTGCATACCTGGATTCACGTTACGCTTGGATAAAGCCTTTCATTGGAAGGTCTTCCACAGCAACGCGTCCATAATCAAAACGCACCTCCAAGCACACGTCACCCACGCGAGAACCCTGGCTGAAGCAGTGAAGAGGAATCACGCCATTGGCTGGCTCCCTGACAAGGACGTCATCAAGCGCTGTCCCTATGTGGATCTGTACCCTATGAACATGGACGACTCGCACGTGTGGTGTTTGAATCAGGAAAACACATGGAAATATCTGTTCTCCTTCGGGGACGTGTATCCGCTGCAGTACATTGAATTTGACGGCCTCCAAGTCCCTGTGCCTCACCAAAGCCTTCGCATTCTGAACGCGGTCTATAAGCCTTATGCTTGCACCTCGCTGCCCAAATACCATTTGGTCGATAAGGAAGCTTATATAAAGAAACTGAATTTCAAAGGCAATTACACCATCAACTGCAAAGAGTTGGCACCGATTTACAAGATGAACAACGTTCGCTTATAAGTTGATTAGGGGCGATTATTAAAGGCCGCAGTGGAGTTAGAGAGAGAGAGAGAGAGAGAGAGAGAGAGAGAGAGAGAGAGAGAGAGAGAGAGAGAGAGAGATAGACTGGGTATTCTGAACGTGCTAACTATGCAGAATCCTTTTTGGAAGGATGTTATTCGACATTATAAGAAACTGTATTTGAAGTGTCAACCTACTTCTGTTCATGAATTTATGTCCGAGTGTATTCGCTATAATGTGAATATTATAAGAAATAAAAAGGTTATTTTTGTACGAGAATGGATTACTCATTACATTCTTTTTGTGAAACAATTAATAAATGATGAGGGTAATTTTATGTCGTATCAGGAATTTTTGACACGGTTTCCCGTTATCAACACTAATTTTGTTTTGTATGAGGGCATTCTGAATGCTATTCGGATTTTGTGGTCGAAAATTAAATGTTATTATGACCAACAGGTACAAACTGTTAGATCAAAAAGCTTGGTATTTTTTTAATTTTATTAAAAGGGGGAATAAATATGTACAAAATGTTTTAAATAATAACAATGCCATCCCTACTGCTGTCACTAAATGGAACAATCTTTTTGACAATCTCAGTTGGAAAATGATCTTCTCTCACTGCTTTAAAGACCACAGCAGATGTTCAACTGAGACGGTTCCAAATTAGACTCTTACATAGATTGCTACCAACCCAAAGATATTTGTTTTTACACAAAATTATTGATTCTCCGATTTGCAATCTTTGCAATCAGGAAGAGCAAACAATCCCACACATGTTATATGATTGTGTTGTTTCCCAAAAGTTTTGGACCGAGTTTGAAAATTTGTTAAAAGACAAATGTGGTTTAAATGATTTTTTATTGACAAGCAAAACATATACACCAAATAAAATGAACAAGAATGACGGCAGCAACAAGCTTAAAGCTTATAGTGTGCCTACTCAAAATAAGTCACAGATATGGCGGCTGGCAATCACAGACTGAAAAATCACACATTTAAGAAAAAGAAAAAAAAAGGTTAAATAAAAGACAAATGACTAATTCCTTACTTAACTCCATGTTATGACAATGCTGAAAAGACAAATGTCAGCATTGTCATAACATGGAGTTAAGTAAGGAATTAGTTTTGTTGGGTGTAAAAGCAGATACAAGAACTGATAAAGTAATAGACCTTGTGCTTCTATTGGCTAAATTTTATATCTATAAATGTAAACTCCAAAATGTTAACCCTAACCTACAGCATTTGTTGCTATATTGAAAGATAGATATAACATTGAAAAATATTTGTCTGTCTTAAATTATACAGCAAGAAATTTCGAGGAAGATTGGATTCCATATCTCCCAGTTGTTTCTTAGGTTTGTCCTATCCCCCCTTCCTCAAGTTGTTTTTTCCTGTGTAAAATATCATTTGCGTAACTTGTATCTAGTCTTATCTAGTCTAGTCTTATTTTCCAACTTGTTACACTATATGTAACAAGTATTTCCCCGCATGTTACCTATTTAGTTTTTTAGGCATACTGTGGCCAATTTCCTTTGCTGTTACTGTTAGAGCTCAAAGTATATTTTAACTAACACCTCTTTTTATGTACAATTCAGTCTTGGTAATGAAGATGTTGTACCCCGCACAGGGATGGGAGGGGTGGGGGTGAGAGAAGGTGTGCGTGTGTGTGTGTGTTTAGTATTATAAAAATAATTGCTGTCATCATTAGTGATGTTGGTGTTGGTGATGAGGTGGGTGGTGGTGATGATGGTGGTGGTGGTGATGATGTTGGGGGTGGTGATGATGGTGGTGGTGGTGATGATGTTGGGGGTGGTGATGGTGGGCAGAATGGTATTACCATTGTTAGTATGAGTATTGTGCCTGTTTTTTTATATTATTTTTGCTGTGGTGATTTCCGTTTTATTTAGTGTGTTCCACTAAATTTGTAAAATTGATTAAAAAAATGTTCAATAACAAATACAAATATATTAGAGACTGAAACAAACTTTGACTTAAATACGCATTGAACACAGTGATATGTGCTTTACAAATATGCATATTGTATTCATATTGCTTTCTGTAATTAAAGTGGAGATTTGCACACACACAAAATAAATAATAATAATAATAATAATAAGGCTAGAGATGCTGTGAATCGCCTGACCGAGGATTTGCAGTTAAGTGATATTTGGAGAGAGCTAAATCCAGATTGCTGTATGTTTAAATGGATAAGGAACAACCCACTCCAGCAAACCAGACTGGATTTCTTCCTTGTTTCTGATCATGTTGTTCCGAATGTAGAAGATACAGATATTGATTGTGGATATCGCACTGATCACTCATTTATATTTTTAAATTGAAATTAAACGAAGTACTTAAGCGCAATGCGTTCTGGAAAAATTCAACTCATCTTTATTAAAAGACAAGGTTTACATCGACGAAATTAACGAAGTGATCACAAATGTTAAACGAGATTATGCAGCGAGTACGTACATAAGAGAAGCAGTTGACAACGTTCCACGTGAAGATTTACAATTTACAATAAATTCCCGATGATCTGCTCGTAGACTTCTTGCTCATGAAAATAAGGTCAAAGACAATTTCTTATGCCACCATGAAAAAAAAAAAAAAAAAAAAAAAGCGAGGTAGAGCAAAAACTACAGGAGGAACTACAGCATCTCGATCAGAGGGAAATTAAAAATGATGAAGTCTTGAAAGCCATAGACTCTAAAAAGGAACAGCTGAAAGTAATTCGAGAAAAAGAGAATAGAAGGGGTTATTCTTAAGATCAAGGGCTTGGTGGATATCTGATGGAGAAAAAGTAACACTATTTTTGCAACTTAGAAAAGGGACATTACATAAGTAAAAGCATGTCTAGAATAAGTGTTAAAACATGTTGATGTTCTACAAGACCAAAATGATATTTTCATGAAGTTAAGGAGTTTTACGAACACTTGATGGTACGTGGCAGGAAACTTGCTTGCCTGTATTGAGTGCGGCAGTAGATCTGGGCCAGCTGCTTGGGGTGTGCTCGACGTTGGCGCTGTGGTGCTAGGACCAGCTTCTCTTTTACAGTTTTCATAGTGACCAGATTGTTTTGGATCTTGTAGAGCATGGCTAGTCTCGCTGTTTCCCTTCGTTCTTGCAGGGTGGACCACTTCAGCTGCTCTATCATGGAGGTCACACTTGATGTATTCCTGAAGCGGCGCAGGGCGAATCTTGCAGCTCTCCTCTGGACCGCTTCGATTTTGTCGTTGTCTTGCTGTTGGTGAGGGTTCCACACTGTAGAGGCGTATTCCGGTATGGGACGCACAAATGCCTTGTAGGCTCTTTCCCTGATGGTCTGGGAACTGATCTTGAGGCTTCTTCTAAAAAAAACAAGAGTCGTGTTGGCCTTTGAGCAGATCTTGTGGATATGCTTTTTCCAGCTCAGATCTTTGCTCCCAAGTATTGTGCAGAGTCCACCGTTTCGAGCAAGTGGCCATGGAGCACGTACCTGCTTTCTTGCGTCTGTCTTATTCTGGTAACAGGTAAGGTAGTGCATTTGTCAGGATGAAATGCCATGTCCCAGCTCTTCTCCCACTCAGCAAGCTGATGGAGGCCATACTGTAGCTTTTCATGGTCCTGAGGCGCCACTACCACTCTACGCTGCCACTCTGTGCATTCAATTTGGGGAAGCTGATTTATGCAGTCAAGACGCTGTTTGGTGACGTGGCTGCACAAGGTACGACCGGTCTTCCCATGGTGTATTCTCCCAAGAACCTTCCACAGGCTTCGTTGCCATCTTCTTCATGGTCGGAAAACCATTTCCTTTGGTCGTCAAGTAACAGGCCAGTAAATTGAGGAAAAGAAATGAATATTATAAAGAGAATATAAATTGAGCTGATTTATTTGGGGGGAGGAAATTACATGGATGTTGTGAAAACAAATATTAATAAATAAATTGCTAATTGAAGCAAGTAAGGGAGATAAACTAAAAGAAATGAAGATCAATGAAAAAGAAAGAATTGATGAAAGTTGAAATAATGAATAGATGAAAATGGCATGTTAATATACATGAGATGACGAAATATGGTGGTTTATAAACAGAGTAAACTTCAGTCATATTATTTCTGTGGACGTTTATTTGTGAGCCACTGAAGTTTTCTTGGTGAGTGGCTGAGGTTGTATCCATGAGCCACTGTGGTTATGTTGGTGAGTAGCATTTTGTTTCTCTTGAACTAAATTTAAAAAAATTATGTGGTGAACAAATGTAATTCAGCTGTATAATAATTATTGAATTATGATCAGTAGTTAGTTTTTAGGTGATTCACTGGACGATAATATGCTATGAAGAGTGTGAGCACATATTTTCTTGTATGAAAAACGGTTACAATATATTGATAACTTGATTTTTCTTTTCTTTGTTCAAGGTTGTATGGTTGTGGATGGTGACTGAGAGTGATGAAGTGAGCACGTGCTTGAATGAC
>CM065708.1:36780987-36788732 GCA_017654935.2 Phymorhynchus buccinoides
TAATAATAATAATACTAATAATTATTATTATTATCATTATTATTATATTATTATTATTATTATTATTATTATTATTATAAATGTTATTATTATTATTATTTATTATTATTATTATTATTATTGTACACTCTCTCTCCATGAACAATGCCCTGAAAACGTCCTTGCTGAATAGGTAACCTGTGATTTAGTACTCTAAATTTGAGAATACATTTGGCCTGGTATTCAGGGAGAATGGTCAAGTATTCTTCTAACACAAAGTTTTCTTTAAATATTCTGTAGTTCGTGTAAAGTTTGTTTGTGTTTAACTCAGCCTGCCAGGTCTGGACAAACTGGTTACGCAGACGCCGATTTATTTGAAAGAATGTTGACTGAAATTAATATTATACTGACCAAGCCAAACATCACTGAAACCCAAATAATTTAACGTATTATGTACTGTTTGAAGAAAATTAGCTTTATACTCACCAGAAACACATAACTTCAAAGGAAATCTATACATGATTCTAGAAAGATTCTCAGCATTAGAAACATCCCTAAGTTTAACCAAAAATTCAACATACGACTTTTTGCAGAGATCTCTATAGGATAACGACCTAACTCGCCTAGAACCATATACGTAGGCGTAGATTGGCTTAAGCTTAACACTAATTTAGAATACTTTAATTGCATTTTAGCTGCCAAATCGCATAATTGGGGACACCAAACTTCACAACCAAACAATAAAATAGGGGCTATCATTTTATCAAATAAGTCAATCTGTACATCAACAGGTAACATTACCTTCCTGCACTTACGCAGTACTGAAAACATTGCTCTAGAAGCTTTATCGTACAACTTCCTCTGAGCTAACTTAAACTTACTGTTATAATTAAATGTTAATCCAAGATACTGAAAATCGAAAGTGACTTCTAATTTACAATTGTTATATCTAAATTCTGGAATTTTTCTTATTTTGCCCCTTGAAAAAACAACCACTTTTGTTTTAGCTACATTTACTTTAAGTTTGTTCTGTGTACAATAACTATACATAGCGTCAAGTGCATTTTGTAATGAAGCAGGGGATTCAGCTAAAATAACTGCAAAAACATATTAAAAAGCAAAAACATATTAAAAAGCTGGTCTACTTCAGTTTCACAGTCATTCACACAATGTCAGACGAAGGGAGGAAAGCGAAGAAAGGCCTGGTTCATACACCCTTTCTTCGGAGAAGGAGAAAAACTCAAAGACAATTGGGGTGGATAATGATGGTGGCATTGATGAGATGGTTGTAGCAGGGGATAGTGGTAGTGGTGGTAGTGGTAGTGGTGGTCGTGAGATCTGCATGATTATATGGGTCATGGTGATGATGATGATGATGTGGGTCATGGTGATGATGATGATGACGTGGGTCATGGGGATGATAATGATGATGTGGGTCATGGGGATGATAATGATTATGTGGGTCATGGTGATGATGATGATGTGGGTCATGGTGATGATAATGATGATGTGGGTCATGGTGATGTTGATGACGATGTGGGTCATGGGGATGATTATGATGATGTGGGTCATGGTGATGATGATGATGATGTGGGTCATGGGGATGATAATGATTATGTGGGTCATGGTGATGTGGTGATGATGATGTGGGTCATGGGGATGATAATGATGATGTGGGTCATGGTGATGATGATGATGTGGACAATGACGATGGCATTGATGAGATGGTTGTAGAAGGTGGTAGTGGTAGTGGTGGTCGTGAGATCTGCATGATTATGTGGGTCATGGGGATGATAATGATGATGTGGGTCATGGGGATGATGATGATGATGTGGGTCATGGGGATGATAATGATGATGTGGGTCATGGGGATGATGATGATGATGTGGGTCATGGGGATGATAATGATGATGTGGGTCACGGGGATGATAATGATGATGTGGGTCATGGGGATGATGCATGATGATGTGGGTCATGGGGATGATGATGATGATGTGGGTCATGGGGATGATAATGATGATGTGGGTCACGGGGAGGATAATGATGATGTGGACAATGACGATGACATTGATGAGATGGTTGTAGAAGGGAGTAGTGGTAGTGGTGGTCGTGAGATCTGCATGATGATGTGGGTCATGGGGATGATAATGATGATGTGGATCATGGTGATGATGATGATGTGGATAATGATGGTGGCATTGATGAGATGGTTGTAGAAGGGGATAGTGGTAGTGGTGGTAGTGGTAGTGGTGGTCGTGTGAACTGCATGATTATGTGGGTCATGGGGATGATCACGGGGATGATGATGTGGGTCATGGGGATGATGATGATGATGTGGGTCACGGGGATGATGATGATGATGTGGGTCATGGGGATGATGATGATGATGTGGGTCACGGGGATGATGATGATGATGTGGGTCATGGGGATGATGATGATGATGTGGGTCACAGGGATGATGATGATGATGTGGGTCACGGGGATGATGATGATGTGGGTCATGGGGATGATGATGATGATGATGTGGGTCACGGGGATGATAATGATGATGTGGGTCATGGGGATGATGATGATGTGGGTCACGGGGATGATGATGACGATGTGGGTCACGGGGAGGATAATGATGATGTGGGTCATGGGGATCACGTTGATGTTGGTCATGGGAATGATGATGATGTGGGTCATGTTTGTAATATGGTATAGGTATATTTATCTTAGATATCTACTTATCGTTTTTCATAGTTTAGACATAACTCTGTGTGTGCGTTGTTCCACCCCCCATGCATTTCTCGGTTAATTGTATTTTTCCGTTTTTGCCTTTCTTACCATACATAAAGCTGTATTTTAGGAACATTTTTAGCTAATTACCTTTTTGGAATACTAACCCTAACCCTAACCCTAACCCTACCCCTAAACCTAACCCTACCCCCCACTATGTACTGCAGTACACCGCGATTTGTCACAGTTGTGGTTCGTTGCGTTTTTCCGTCTTATACGGTGGGGGGTAGGGTTAGGGTTAGGGCTAGGGTTAGGGTTAAGGTTAGTATTCCAAAAAGGTTATTAGCTAAAAATGTTCCTAAAATACAGCTTTATGTATGGTAAGAAAGGCAATAACGGAAATATACAATTAACCGAGATAGGTAGGGGGGGGGGGTGGCACATCTTGACCTTTACCAAACATTTGCCTTGACCTGTATAATATTGTGAATTCTCGCAACTTTCCTGAAAATTTCGGCCAAATTGGACGCAAAAAAGGGAAGATAAAGAAGAAGGAAAAAACCCTTACAAATGCAATAATAAAGGTAGAATCATAATTATTACCTATTATTATTAATAATAATAATGATTATAATGATTATAAAATATTTTTATATATGCGCTTTATATGCGCTTTACAATGACAATATAGGAAAAACGACGTTAAGTATTGAAATAAAAATCGAATCATCAGCATTTGTTACACGTAAAAAAATCATCGAAATTTGTGACAAGTGCAAAAATCATCAAAATATCTAACAAGGAAAAAAGGCACAAAAAGAACATCAGTGAAAGAAAATCACTCTGCGGTTACCCACATTTACATGTCAAATGATTTCAAGGGAAAATACACATACACACAAGGAGCATTGACATAAAAACAAATCATCTATGTTAGTAGCAAAGTCACAAAAACTAGAAGAAGAAAACCTAAAATAAAAAACAAACGTTAGTAAATGAAGCACACACAGCGGTTTGCAACATTAGCCACGTTACATGATTAAAGCACATTAAAAATCAGGAAGAACACACACACACACACACACACATACACACAGACACACACACACACACACACATGCGCATGTGCACGCGCGCATGCACTCACGCATGCACATTGCAAAACAAGGCATTAAAAGGAAAAAAATAATATACCTACCGATATGCTACATTACGAATGACCCCTCTCTCGTGCTCGCTCTCTCTCTCTCTCTCTCTCTCTCTCTCTCTCTCTCTCTCTCTCTCTCTCTCTCTCTCTCTCTCTCTCTCTCTCTCTCTCTCTCTCTCTCTCTCTCTCTCTCGTGCACTGCATCGAAGGCTCAGAGATCAAAGACGAAACAGAACATTAGGAGGGTAGTGATCAATCGGTAAAAGGACGGGAGCTCCCTGGACCCCCGGCATAACCTGGGGGGTTACAATTAATAGCCAACACTAGGCTGTCATACTCAACCTATGGAACGTACCAAAGTACCGAAATTGCGGTAGGTGTGACTGGGGTGGGGTGGGGCTGGGGGTGGGGGTGTTAGAAAACACATTAGGGGAAGAATATTAGGAATGCATAATCATGCCCACGTAAAAACAACAACAACAACAACAACAAAAACAGAAGTATTACGCGCTGCATATGTACGACAAGTATTTTTTTTATTTCAGTTCCCTCTGCCTGTCTATCTGTCTCTCTCTCTCTCTCTCTCTCTCTCTCTCTCTCTCTCTCTCTCTCTCTCTCTCTCTCTCTCTCTCTCTCTCTCTCTCTCTCTCTCTCTCTCTCTCTCTCTCTCTCTCTCTCTCTCTCTCTCTCTCTCTCTCTCTCTCTCTCTCTCTCTCTCTCTCTCTCTCTCTCTCTCTCTCTCTCTCTCTCTCTCTCTCTCTCTCTCTCTCTCTCTCTCAAACTCCAAACTGCCACCACACCTAATATGTCTCCAAACGAACGTTGTTCATCCTGTAGATTGGTGCCAACTCGCTACAGTTAATTGACAAAGAGCCGTTGAAAGGCAATGCCTTATGAAATGCCTTTTTGTCGACCATGTGATCCTTGCCGTCTGAGACACAGTCATAAGGCTTATAGAGTGCGTTCAAATATTGAAGACGTTTTCGAGGCACAGGTGCATAGAGGCCGTCAAAGTAAACGTACTGCAGTGGATACATGTCTTCAAAGGACCAAATATATTTCCACGTGTGATGTCGGCTAAAACTCCACACGTTCGAACCGTCCTGGTTCATTAGGTAGAGATCCACATAGGGACAGCGCATGACAACATCGTGTCTTCTTCGCCAGTCAATTTTGTACTTTTTCTTCTGTGCTTCGTTCAGTGTTTTTGCGTGAATGACTGTCGCCTTGGCGTAGTTTTTCCTTATTAGCGCATCGCTTTGGAAGACCTTCCAATGCATTCCTTGATCCAGGCGTAACGTGAATCCAGGAATGCAGGACAACACATGCCTGAGTTTGTCCATGTCCCTCCCATCCACCGCCATGTCGATGTCGTCGTCCCAGGGTATCATGCCCCCGTGTCGCATGGCGCCGATCAGAGCACCCGCAATCAGAAAGTGGGAGATGTTGTGCAGGGTCAAGGTCTCATGAACCACATTCCACGTAAACAGCAGCTGTGCCTTTTGCTCGGGAGTCAGTTTGATTCCAAAGGGAAAGTAGCGCTTCCTTCTTTCCGCAGTCTGGTTGATCCATGTCCACGCTCTGTTGTAGTCTGCTGTGTCCTGTGGGCGAGCCTTGGGATGACCAGAAGGTTCTGGGGATAGAAAAATAAAAGGAGTGGTTTTGTGACAATATCTTTAGTTTATACACAATTGTTTCTTCTTTCACAACACAAAACAGATTAGCTTTTATTACTGTTTGTTTCGTGGACTTCCTCAGAGTGAATGGCTTGGTGGAAACGTCTCACCCGCTGCTGAGATTCTCGGGATTTTCTGCCGATGTTACGAAGATCAGCGAAAAGAGGTTTGTAGATCCCTGAAAGGACGGCCCCCTGGTCCCTGTTCGTGACTGCTGTTTGTAGATGGATGTGAATGGCCTCCTTCGTTTTTCGCCTTTTCCAGTCTCTTTCCCTTTCTAGTATCTTAGCCCCCTCCCAGTCTATTACATATGATGACTCAGATTGCTTTCTTGCTGATCTAGTGTAGGCAATGCTGGCTTTGGTCGCACAATCCTTTTTATATATATTCAATCTAGTTCCAAATTTGCATCCCGATTCACCCACTTTTCACAGTTCTTGCATGGAATTTGGTATTGTAAGCTTCACATCCTCACGACCGACGGATTCCGTCCCGTAGACAGCATGCTCAACAAACGGCAGAGCCTAAGTTGTCAGGATAGGGCCACGTTAGACATGCCATCCACAAGACCCGGAACAGTCAATCCGAGGAATGGAAACCCACGAGTAAAGAAAATGAACTAAGTGAACTTAAAGCACAATCGCTCTAAGGATGAAAACAAAAACGGTTGACAATTTCAACTGATATTTTATTCAACACTTATTTAGGGTATTTCGCATCTATGAACAGAAGAACAGAACCATAGTATTTCAAGCTATTATCAGCACAGTAACTGAGCCTAAGAATCTAACGAACTCGTAACACGATTTAATTTCTTAATCCCTAACGCTTTCCTCGCTAGGTGTAGACTACTGGTAGGATGTTTACAACAGAGAGATTATTACGCTTAAAGATTTATGCCAGAGTATCAGAGGTTTAGGAAGAACAGTTAAGTTTCGGAGATTAGGATGGAATAATTTGCCTGCGAAAAGCTGCTTGTTTTATAACCTTCCCTTAGTGACCGATTTGGGCGCTTCCAATCAAAACATTGTATCTAACATGGCAGCCTCCGTGCACAAGATTATAGATCTCCTGAACATAGTACTACAGTCTTTGGACATTAAACAGACTGGAAAGAATGAACGATTAAATTCTAAATACTCGAGCATGCCAAGGGAACGTTTACCCACTTGCACAAACAAGTATGGTTCCAGGTAAGGAGATCTATATTTCTTCTTCATGCGTTAATAAAGTAGGCCTACACCCCAATGAAAACGGCTTTGCAAACTATGGAGATCGTGCACTAAAATGTTTATCAATCGCTGGCCTGCAACCGTCTAAAACAATACTACCAGACACTACACTGACAATAACATTAACAACGAACACCTAATCAAATAGAAACTATAACCCTACCAACTTCTGAAACTTTAAACTCTAGGGTGTAGAATAGTCAAAAAGACTTGTAATAGCCAGAACACTAATAGTAATACTAACATTTAACACAACTCAGGCACAGTAAGCCTGTGGCTTACAGTATATTACTTCTGCTTTGTCTTCGATGTTCTGTTTGTTTTTCGGGTGTACTAGGATGTTAGGAGGAGTTCAATGGAGGTGCATGGCTGTTGCTATGTAGTGTTTCTTGAGTGTCGACTGATGCTTTCTGACAGGCCTTTGACGTATGGAATTACTACAAAACCCTTGGATTTCTGTTCTTTCTCTGCAGTCGTCGTCTGTTTCCGTTTCTTTGCGTCTTTCTTCTTCTCAAGTATTTCTTCTTTCACTTTTCTGATGGTCCATGCTGGCTATCCACACTTTGCTAAGGCGTCCTGAATGTGATTTTCGTCTTGATTCTGGTTTGCTACTTCCGTCACTACCAGGGGGGCCATCATTTCAGGGATCTACAAACCTCTTTTCGATGATTTTCGTAAGATCGGCGGAAAATCCCGAGAATCTCAGCAGAAGTTTTCACAAAGCCATTCACTCTGAGGAAGTACACGAAACAATCAGAAGGAA
The DNA here is from genome assembly GCA_017654935.2 of Phymorhynchus buccinoides. Taxonomy (NCBI): domain Eukaryota; kingdom Metazoa; phylum Mollusca; class Gastropoda; order Neogastropoda; family Raphitomidae; genus Phymorhynchus; species Phymorhynchus buccinoides. The sequence goes on from CM065708.1 coordinate 36,788,503, forward strand.
GCTGCATACGATAAGCGCGCATTTTTCTATTGTCGATAAACGTGCATCGACTTTTTCCGGCTCATATGAGCGCATGCATGTAGTCCGAAATGAGCGCATCCCCTCTGTCGTAATTGAGCGCATCGCTTCTGTCCTAAATGAGCGCATTCAGTTTTTATCATCGAGGTTTGCTAACACACATATACAGACATACACAGATTGTCACGTATGCAACTAATTTCACGAATGTT
>CM065708.1:36789232-36799232 GCA_017654935.2 Phymorhynchus buccinoides
GGCCTTTGACGTATGGAATTACTACAAAACCCTTGGATTTCTGTTCTTTCTCTGCAGTCGTCGTCTGTTTCCGTTTCTTTGCGTCTTTCTTCTTCTCAAGTATTTCTTCTTTCACTTTTCTGATGGTCCATGCTGGCTATCCACACTTTGCTAAGGCGTCCTGAATGTGATTTTCGTCTTGATTCTGGTTTGCTACTTCCGTCACTACCAGGGGGGCCATCATTTCAGGGATCTACAAACCTCTTTTCGATGATTTTCGTAAGATCGGCGGAAAATCCCGAGAATCTCAGCAGAAGTTTTCACAAAGCCATTCACTCTGAGGAAGTACACGAAACAATCAGAAGGAAGCTGCATACGATAAGCGCGCATTTTTCTATTGTCGATAAACGCGCATCGACTTTTCCCGGCTCATATGAGCGCATGCATGTAGTCCGAAATGAGCGCATCCCCTCTGTCGTAATTGAGCGCATCGCTTCTGTCCTAAATGAGCGCATTCAGTTTTTATCATCGAGGTTTGCTAACACACATATACAGACATACACAGATTGTCACGTATGCAACTAATTTCACGAATGTTTATTCTAAAATTTGTTTAATATAAAACAAAACTAAAATAAATTCCATCGAAGTTGTTTTTGAGACGGGTGGACTAGGACTAAACCTATCCCTAACCCTATTCCTAACCCTAGCCCTAGCCCTAACCCTATTCTTAACCCTAACCCTATCCCTAAACATATCCCTAACTATCCCTATCCCTATCCCTAACCTATCTGAAAAACAAGGAATACCTGGGTACGCAGAATTGCAATGATTCAAATCGGAGTTGGCAATCAGCGGCCTACATGCGCTATTATCGGCAGAAGGGATGCGCTCTTATGAGCATGCAAATGTGCGCTTATGAGCGCGCTCTAGCGCGCTTATTGCCAACTCCGAATCAAATGTAATCTGTTTTGTGTTGTGAAAGAAAACAAAATTTGTATAAATCTGGAATACCAACACGATGAACACTTTCAAAGAATCTCTTTATTTATGTTTTTAAGGTTTGGGCTTTCTGTTTTCTCTACAAAATTCATCACACACACACACACACATGCACACTACACTACTGTCTGTTCATCTGTTTCCTAACTAACTACTAATCCCTTCCTTCATGACTTTGTGTGTGCATGTCTGAGAGTGAACGTCTGCGCTTGGTGAGGGCATATAATTATATGTGTGGGTGTATGTCCGCGTGTGTGGGTGGGTGGTGCGCGCGTAAGCGCGCGCGTGTGTGTGTAATTCTGTGTCTGTTTGTTTGTCTGACCGCCTTTGGGTGTTTGCGTAATTTTTATTTCCCATTCGTTATGCTATATGTTAAATAGTAGTATATGTGGTGTTATATGTGTATTTTATATTTTCATATTGTAAACGCCTAGGGCATTACGTTGATTAGGCGTGCCAAATGTTATAATAATCATAATAATAATCATAATAATAATAATCATAATAATAATCATAATAATAATCATAATAATAATAATAACAATAGTGGAGAAAAGTTATTGCATTTACTGAACCCCCCTCGTTATATATCCAAGATTATTATAAAACTAAAGTTAAAAGCATGGAACACTAAATACTCTTATAATGTTTCCTGTAATTGTGGTAACCCTATATCAGTGCATCATTTGTTGAAAGAATGCCCAATTTTAACACCACTTAATAGAAAAAAGTCTATTGACTTATAGGCTTTGAGCCAGGGGGGTCCATCGGTACCACCTGAGCTAACCAGTTCTAATGTATATTTTTCATAAGCCCATTGCTCCTAGATTTAAAAAAAGTATGATAATACTTCAGGGTACACAGCTTTCTGTGTGTTATCACATTACTTTTTAACGCGCCAATGCCGGTTGTACATTTTGAGGGAAGTGCAGTTTGATCATCAATTGAAATGTGATAATGTTACTAAAATCAACCACACTTTGCTTAAATAAGTCTTTCTGTTAGAAATATCAAAGGCTAATGTGAAATAAGCTCCTTCTTGCTGAATCACATTAGATGGCGATTATCTCACTTTGTTACGTTTTGATAATGTTCCGTGCAACTGTCCACACTGTCATGAATGTGCTTGTTATTGTGGGGAAACGCTTTCAAGATGCAGGTCTTGGTGATCTCTGCATTGAATCAGGAATCCTGGCACAAGGGTCTGTGACTGGTGTATTTGAAGGCAAGTCATACAAAGGAAGTGTCAGGGTGCACAAATGTGTCCTGGAAGCCCTTCTTCGCATGAGTTGGCAGTGCTTCCTCCTGTGGGTAAAAGACAACCACCCTGAAATGCTGGAAGCTGTTAATGAACTAGAAGACCTTGTTGACCGCTTCCATGATGATGTTGGACAAGCTGCGTTTGTATCACTGCTGGAACAGCCCGTGCTGACAAATGTGTTTCACTTGTGGAATTACTTTCTGAACTACTTGCGTCAAGACAACGGAGAGCTCTCCGCCTTCTGGATGACGTACGTTGACATCATCCAGGACATCTTGTTGGGCCTGCTTCGAGCCTCTCACGGGGGAGACCTTGATCTGCATCTTCACGTCATCCGACTGATGATCCCTTGGTGCTTTGCGTATGACAGACTGAATTACGCAAGATACCTCCCTGCATACTATGCTCAAATGACCAATCTTCCTGCCACTCATCCAGAGATCTACGAGGCTTTCAAAGAAGGCAACTTCAGTGTTCAACTCAGAGAATCCAATCCCTTTGGCCGCATACCTGTTGACCAAACAACTGAAGTAACCGTGAACAGGGACACCCAGACAGTAGGTGGTACCACCAGGTCAGTCTGAAGCCTGGAGCTGTCAGCAGATATTACCTCACAGCTGAGCACAGGAGTGGCTTTCTTGCCAAACTCAGGAACATGGTTCAGCACAACAAACGTGGCATTGATCATCCTGATCTCCAGAAATCGAGGCGAGAACAGGACGAAGAGGCAGTCACTGCAGTGGAAGAAACACTTTACAGTTGAATCAATCCCTTTGAGAGCAACCTTGACTTGATCAGTGTTTCAACAGGGACTGCTGCACCGAAGGAGGTTGCCGAGGATCTCAAGAATGCGCGCACAAAAGGAGAAACTGCTTACGCCACATTCAAGGCAGAAAGACTTGAGACAGATCCACCAGTAAAGAAGTTCCACGATCCCATGAAGAAGAGTTCTCTAAAGACATTTGGATCAGCTGCAAACAAGGAGGCAGACAAAATGTGCTGATGGCAGATCAGTTATCTTGAAAGCTGACAGATGGTTGTTTGGGAGAATGATCGTCATGGGACAGAAAAGAGATCCCAACATGAAGGACGTGCTGTGCTTTCCTCTTGGACCACTCCCCTGGTCACTGGCTGCACCTGATGGAAGCCTTCGAAAAACCAACAAAGCTGCCTTGGCCAAAAGCATCAAGAAGAACGCTCCACTGGCTGACTCACTCCCTATCCACTCTGCCACCATAATCGATGGAATGGCCCTTGTCCAGCGAGCCAAGTTTGATGGCCAGCAGCCAACGTTTGATGAAGTTGCTGATCGTATCTTCTCGATAGCCATCAGTGAAGCGTCAATGAGCACCAGAACGGACATTGTCTTTGACACATACCAGAAGCTGTCTATCAAGTACAATGAAAGGGCCAACAGGGGTGGGATCGCAGGACTACAGGTACAGAACATTGCACCTGGTCAGAAGATCAAGCAGTGGCGTACATTCCTGGCACAAGAGGGAAACAAAGTGAGCCTGATTAAGTTTTTGGTCCAGGATTGGAGAAGCGAGAAGTATCTGGAGAAGCTTGGCAGCCTTCACAAAGTCCTCTTTGTCACCTGTGAAGAGAAGTGCTACCGATTCTCAGCTGTCAGATGTCGTGAAGTGCCTGAGCTGGAATGCGTCCAGGAAGAAGCTGATAGCCGTCTCCTTCTACATGCTGCTCAAGGTGGATTTGAAGCTGTGATGATCATCTCAAATGACACAGATGTCTTTGTATTGAATCTAGCCTTTTGCAGTGCTATCAAAGCACCGATGTACCAGAAGAGTGGAACAGGCACCCGCACACAGCTGATAGACATTGGCAAAGTTGCATCCTCTCTGGGACCTTCTGTTTGTGCTGCTCTTCCAGGGATGCATGCATACACTGGCTGTGACTCTGTGAGGTCTTTCGCAGGAAAGGGAAAACTGGCAGCACTGAATATGTTGAAGTCCAACGAAGAGGTGCAGCAGGCTTTCCGTGACCTTGGCAAAGACTGGGAACTGTCCCACGAACTATTCGAGAAATTGGAAAAGCTCACTTGCCAGCTGTACGCACCAAAGCAGCCAACATCTGGAGTCAACGAGCTCAGATACCAGTTGTTCTGTGCGAAGAACGGAGATATTGAATCTCACCAGCTGCCTCCCTGCCAGGACTGCCTGCTGAAACACGCCCAGAGAGCCAACTACCAAGCTGGATTATGGCGACGCTGCCTTATAAGCGATCCACAGTCTCCTGACCCAGCCCAGAGTGGGTGGAAAATTGAAAACCAGGATGGCGAGGATATTCTAGCGGTAGACTGGATGAGCGTCCAGCCAGCACCTGACGCCATTCTGGAGCTGCTGGCGTGCACATGTCCCAAAACGTGTGACATCAAAGACTGTGTCTGCCTCCAGAATGGGCTAAAATGCACAGACATGTGCAAAGTGAGGATGATGATGACGATGGACATGATGAAGAGGACTAAGCTGTTTGTGCTGGGGGTGTGGATGGAGTGGGAGTGGGGGTGGGGCTTAAAATGTTCTTGACCATTGTCAAACTCATGTGTGCATTTGAACAAGTAACATTCAGAGACTCTAAATTGGAATAAGCAGGTGTGGCGTGTACGTGACAGATGATGACGATACGCTATGATAAAAATGTTGAATATGTATACATGTATGAAGACCAAAGTGTTAATATAATAGTATTTGTTTTATCTTTCCTTGTATCACAGTGGTTGTCTAATGACATACTTCAGGGTAAATGTTGATGTGTTTGCAAATGAACAAAAAGATCTCCCACCGAGATGTTTGTGAATAAAAAAGGAATACAGTAGTCAGCACAATACTTAATAATAAACATCAAATTGCACTTTTGAGGGGTTTTTGTCTGGGATCAACATCCACTGATACAATGTCTGAGAAGTTTTCCTTAGTTTGGCTCAGTGATTTCATCAAAAATGACAGTCTACATTCCCTACGCTCGTATTTTAACGAAATACGGATGACATTAAATATCACGTGTTAACACAGCATAAGCTGTGCGTCACCAAATGTTATCATAGATTTTCAAAGTCTAGGGGTATTGAAGTTATAAAAAATCCATGTTTGAACTGGTTAGCTCTACTGGTACCAATGACCCCCATTTGAGGGTATCAGCTCATAATCTATTAGTGACTTATGAGAATGACAGTCAAATATTATCCAACCCTTTCGTCTTTGATATTGCTACTGTTAGAGCAAATTTTGAAGTTGCCATATTGTTATGATTTGTTGACGCCTTGTTACTAGAAATTATTGTATATTATGCGTTAGTTTTGTTAATTATCAATACGTGTTTAGTTTTTTTGTGTCTACTATCACTATTGGTGAAAAGACGTTAAATTAAACTACCGAACCAAACCGAACTACTCATTCATGCTGTTGAAGCAGCTTTGAGGCTTTTACATCGCTTCAACGTCCTTTTCTGCATATGTTGGGACTTTAAAGAGGCACCCTGACGGATGGGAGTTTGTAAGAAACACGTCCAGATCACCAGGAAAACACCCTTTACAGAGATTGCAATACTCACTTTGCTCTGGCTTCCGATAAATCAAGCCGTCAAATCGGCGATTCCTCCTTGGCGGAGGTGCTGGAAGTCAAATTCTTCCACCCAAAGAGAAGGCGTTTGCCGTCTCTTTTCTAATGGCCGCCTGTGTTTAGACCAAATCGTTTGCACGAACTTTTCGCAATACAAGCCTTTTTATTTTTTATTCTTAAAAAATTCTATACAGTTTATCTAAAGGAGTTTCGCTTACAACAAAGGGAATAGCTCCATTGTTGTTGTTTTTACTGCACTACAAAAAAAAAGAAAACGTTTCAACCACAATGAGTGACCTCCACCCACTCCATCCAAAATGGCTAGTCTCTCCGACATGTCAGGGTCCACCTTTAAAACTTTGATCTTATGCTTAATGTGGGTCAAAATAGGTATATGCTAGCAGTTTAGAGAGTTTTCAATATTCTATGTCACCGTATAGCCTAGTTTGTCATTTGACTTGCTGTCCCCTTTAACTAGTCAGGTTGTCATTTGACTTGCTGTCCCCTTTAACTTGTCAGGTTGTCATTTGACTTGCTGTCCCCTTTAACTAGTCAGGTTGTCATTTGACTTGCTGTCCCCTTTAACTAGTCAGGTTGTCATTTGACTTGCTGTCCCCTTTAACTAGTCAGGTTGTCATTGGGGGGGGGGGGGGTGACTTGCTGTCCCCTTTAACTTGTCAGGTTGTCATTTGACTTGCTGTCCCCTTTAACTAGTCAGGTTGTCATTTGACTTGCTGCCCCCTTTAACTTGTCAGGTTGTCACTTGACTTGGTGTCCCCTTTAATTTACCACGTCGTCATTTGACTTGCTGTCCCCTTTAACTTGCCAGGTTGTCACTTGACTTGGTGTCCCCTTTAATTTACCACGTCATCATTTGACTTGCTGTCCCCTTTAACTAGTCAGGTTGTCATTTGACTTGGTGTCCCCTTTAACTTGTCAGGTTGTCACTTGACTTGGTGTCCCCTTTAATTTACCACGTCGTCATTTGACTTGCTGTCCCCTTTAACTTGTCAGGTTGTCACTTGACTTGGTGTCCCCTTTCATTTGCCACGTCGTCATTTGACTTGCTGCCCCCTTTCATTTGCCAGGTTGTCACTTGACTTGGTGTCCCTTTAATTTCCCAAGTTGTCATTTGATCTGCTGTCCCCTTTAATTTGTCAGGTTGTCATTTGACCTACTGTCCCCTTTGATTTACCAGGTAGTCACTGGACTTGCTGTCCCCTTTAACTCACTAGGTTGTCACTGGACGTAATGTCCCCTTTAACTCGCCAGGTCCACACCCACCTGAGGCCAGCAGTTGTTCCAGCGGGTTAAGGTGACCTGTGACGTCACTGGACGCACGTGCAGGCTCCGTGCAGGCAGCCAGGGCTGAGGCCTTTTTCGTGTTGTGAGTGTTCCTGAATATCTTGAGCAACTGCGACAAGAAAATCATCCCTATGGCTTGTACCCACGTGTCGTCATATCCGGCCACAAGGAGCGTGCCATATTATGGGAGACCGCCATCTTAGTCAGTAACTTTGCTTGAAAAATGCCAGATCGATGCTGTTTACACACACATCTGACTAAGATGGCGACACTTCCGTTGGTGGGGGGGAGCCATAGCATAAACTCCATTTGTCTTGCCATTGAAAGACGAAAGATTCAACTGTGACATCGTACAAGTTGCCCGTGTTTCTTCTTCTTCTTCTTCTTCTGCGATCCCGGGCCGTAAGGCCACTACGGTACGTATGTGTCCGTTTTCCAGTTTTCACTGGTCTCCTCACTGCCTTCAGCCGACACATTCCGATTTTGGAGGAGCTCAAAGGAGAAAACTATTATGGAAGATTTTAGTGGGTTTTTTTTAGGGAAACAAGCGCGAAATCGCAATAGTTTGTGGCACGCGGTCTATTTTTACCACTCCAATCATAAGTCATCTCCCCTGGCTTTTCAATAATTTTAATCTGTAAACCATAATGTTATCTCTGCACCATTTCGTAACTTTTTATATCTTTTGGAAAACATTTAAAACTATGTATCCTACTTATACTCATTAAAAGAAGCACCGCATACTCGTCGTGTCTGTTGTAGTGTCTGTATTACGTATGTTTATTATTTTGTACGCTTTTGAAATACATCATTTTAAAGAGCGGCCTCAATTATTTTGAAGTGTAGCCTCGATTTGAAGTGCGACAATTTTGGACCGACCGACAGACAGACAGACAGACCGACCGACCGACCGACAAAGTGAGTTATAGGTTTGTGGCTTGAGCCACAAACAAAAGAGGCAGGAGAATCAGGGCCAAAAAGTCAGAAAGATAGTAGATGACACAAAGCAAGGGAAAAGAGCAGAATCAAAGAGAGAGACAGATTAGAGGAAGCTACAAGCATAGAACTTCCAGAAGGTGAGGGAACTATTTGTGTGGAAGACCCTCCCCCCCGGTATCCCCACTGGGGGGTCCTGTGTTTGGTTGATTGCTGTTTCCCTTTGCATGGAAATTGAGATTGATGCATCTTTAGCGTACCCCTCAGCTTCGAGAGACCTGACATTGAAGTACCTCCAGGATCTACCCCGAACACCGAAAGATGGTTGTGGTGGTTGGTTGATGGTTCGTCTCACATGTGCTCTTTGCAGCCGAGTGGACGTGAAAGCCAACTTTATTCTTATCATATCATATACGGCATATAGGCTTTTAAATAGCCTTTAGCCTGCTATTTCCTTTTAGTTTATAAGGAAACGCAATTTAAAACGTTTTGTTTTTTGATTTTGTTATTTTTATATATATATATTTTTTTTTTTAAAAGAGTACAACATACAGTGAACACAAGCAAACTGATCTGCATACTAATTAATTACTGAATACTTATGTTAGTATGGAAGCAATAGTCTTCCCAAAAATTATCTAATTTGTTTTTAAAACTATTGAGTGTTCCTGCGGTTGCAGTATCATTTGGTAGAGAATTCCAATTGTTAATAACCCTGTTTGTGAAACAATGTGCATAAATATTAGTATGAACTAAATGCTAGATGCTCGTTTTACGTATTAGCGTAAAAGCTTTTGTTTTATCTATTGTGTATAGTATCAGATGAAACGCCGCGCGCGCGCGCGCGCGCGCGCGCGCGCGTGTGTGTGTGTGTGTGTGTGTGTGTGTGTGTGTGTGTGTGTGTGAGTGTGCGTGTACGTGCGTGTGCGTGTTGTGTGTGTGTGTGTGTGTGTGTGTTTGTCATTTTCACTTAAGACTCTCTCTCTCTCTCTCTCTCTCTCTCTCTCTCTCTCTCTCTCTCTCTCTCTCTGCACCCCCCCCTCTCTCTCTCTCTCTCTCTCTCTCTCTCTCTGCACCTCTCTCTCTCTCTCCCTCCCTCCCCCCCCCCCTCTCTCTCTCTCTCTCTCTCCCGTGGGGATACCGGGGGGTCTTTTGTATAAATAGTTACCCCACCTTCTGAACGTTTTGTGCTTGTAACTTCCTCTAATCTCTCACTCTCTTTGACTCTCCCTTTTCCCTTTGCTTACTGTCATCTACTATCTTACTCTAGTATCAGCTTCTGTACTGTCTCGCATCGATTATTGCAATTCCTTACTTGTAGGATGTCCGCAAACCCTCCTCAACAAACTTTTTAAAAAAGTTCAAAACAATGCGGCTCGATTAATCCTTAAAGTCCCTCGTACAGACCACATCAACCCCCACCTCAATACCTTACACTGGCTTCCAGTCGAGGCAAGAATAAAGTATAAAATTGCTTGCCTCTGTTTCAATGATGTCCATTCATCTGGTCCTGTCTACCACTCTGATCTCGTTCACCTGTACTCACCCTCCAGGTATCTCCGTTCCTCTTCTGACTTTCTATCCCTCGTACAAACACTAAGATATAATGGTGAACGTTCATTTTCTTTCAGTGCCCCTTCTATCTGGAACTCCCTACCCTACGAACTTCTTTCTGCTAAATCTTTCCAATCTTTCAAAACCGCTCTTAAAAGTCATCTCTTCCGGCAATACCTCTGATTTCTTCCTTGTCCTGTTTCCTGCCTTAAAACTATGTTCCCCACATAGTGTGCGGGTGTGCGCGCGCGAGCGGGTGTGTGTGTGTGTGTGTGTGTGTGTGTGTGTGTGTGTGTGTGTGTGTGTGTGTGTGTGTGTGTGTGTGTTGTCAGTACAGCTTTCATAGTTAATATGACAATAAATTGGTTCCAGTCCAGTGTGTGTG
>CM065708.1:36809232-36815877 GCA_017654935.2 Phymorhynchus buccinoides
AGAGAGAGAGGAGAGAGAGAGAGAGAGAGAGAGAGAGAGAGAGAGAGAGAGAGGGACATAGAAAGACAGACAGACAGATAGAACCAGAGAGAGAGAGATAAAGTTTTTTTCTTAGGTTTTAAACTGATTTTAATGAAAGCAAAAGAGAGTTTACAATTGCGCAAAAGAGGACAGTGCGTATGAAGAAACAAATGTACACAAAAGAATGACATGTATCATCATATTATTTAAGCATGCTGCTCTAATGCCAACAAAAATGTACACCTTTCATAAGAAAAAGAATGTGCCTAAATCGTGTAATAATATGAGAATCAACAATACAGAAAAACAAACAGAACACATGGATAAGTAAGAAGTTATTGGGAAAAGGCTGTAGATCCTGTTATTGATATCCGTTTGAACCGCACTGAATACATGCAAGCTTAAACAGCAACTTACAAACCCTCACCATGAGGACAAGTAGACAGACACAAAGACAGATACAAAGACAGAGAGAGAGACAGAGAGAGAGAGAGAGAGAGAGAGAGAGAGAGAGAGAGAGAGAGAGAGAGAGAGAGAGAGAGAGAGAGAGAGAGAGAGAGAGAGAGAGAGAGAGAGAGAGAGAGAGAGAGAGAGACAGAGAATGAACGAACGAACGAACGAACCTTTTTTATTGAGGGAAAAGATAAGCACAATATAGGCTTGTTTACATCTAGCCCTCATTAAATGAGAAGAAGAAGAAAAAAGAAAACAAAAGAAAGAAAGAAGAAAATGTCATAAACAACTAATAATCATCATGCACATAAGATACACTACCATCATAAAAAGAAAAATCAAATTGTAAGGATAAATGCAAACAAAAACACATTCACCACAACATTCGCCATGGTCATCCCGCACACTAGCATTAAATCATACACATTAAACATACATACCAATTGCGTTAGAGAGAGAGAGAGAGAGAGAAGAGAGAGAGAGAGAGAGAGAGAGAGAGAAAATGTCTTACTCACCGATGTGTTTGTGGGGTGTGTGAATGGAGTATACTAACTTGGCCTTTGTCGTAAACTCCTTGACAGTCTTATAGCGATCACAAATACCCAGATAATGACGGTAGAGAAGCAGCTGCGCACGCAGACCCACCACTCGCCTTTGTTTTCCCCCCAAGGGGCTTTTTTGGAAATATAAAACCTTGAACCTATTTTATAGTAGGGTGTTACAAATTCGTTCGCCATGCAATTTCGTCCAGATTGCATGGCTACTCACTTTGAAACTGTGTTGCATCTATCATAAAGAATAACTAGATTGAAAAGTTATCGAATGTAGCATTCCAGAATCACCCGCGGAGTTACGCTTGTTTTCAAAGGCCCTGGCCCTACCAGCAAGCATTCCCACCTGATTTCATCTTGGGAACTCACATTTTCTGACCCCCCGATTTTCAGGGTCCAGCGATCTCCTTGATCTTGACCTTGACCTTGATTGGTCAACAATATTCGGAAGGAGCATAAGCCGAACCACGTTCATACCAAGTTTCAACATCCTATGTCGACTGATGCCTGAGATATGCCAATTTGTTTTTCAGTTTTCAAGGTCATACGTCAGGTCATGACCTTGACCTTGACACCAAAAGGCACATCTACAGTACCTAGCCTACATGCACATCAAGCTTCATATTCCTATCTTTATTCCTGCATGGTGATATGCTGTTAACAAACCCACATACACACACACACACACACACACACACACACACACACGCACGCACACGCACGCACGCACACGCACGCACGCACACGCACACACACACACACACACACACACACACATACACAGCCACTTACACAACTAAAACAATATCACCTTTGCTCCGTAAACTCCGCGGGTGATAACAAACACACATAGCTGTTGTAAAACCTGAAAGGAATCCCAATGATAAAAACAGTACTATTGATTAGTTTATTCACTACAATTAAGTTTGTGTGATCTGCGTGAAAAGCTGGATCTATATCTTAGCAACTGCCTGAAGACAATCACATACCATACTAGATTGAAAAGTTATCGAATGTAGCATTCGAGAATCACCCGCGGAGTTACGCAGCCACACCCCGACTTCGGAGGATGACTGTGATTATCTTGCTGCTGTGCATACTGTCTTTATCTTACTGTTTTTGCTGATGACTGTCCATATCTTGCTGAGTAGATTTCCCATAAAAGCCTCCGAGAATCACCCGCGTTGCTAGTTTTCAAGGTCACACGTCAAGGTCATGGTCATGACCTTGACCTTGACCCCAAAAGGCACATTTACAATACCCAGCCAACACTCCCACCTGATTTCATCTTGGGAACTCCATTTTTCCGACCCCCCGATTTTCAGGGTCCAGCGATCTCCTTGACCTTGACCTTGACCTTGATTGGTCAACAATAGTCGGAAGGAGCATAAGCCAAACCACCTTCATACCAAGTTTCAACATCATATGTCGACTGGTGGCCGAGATACGGCTAAAATAGATTTTTCAGTTTTCAAGGTCATACGTCAAGGTCATGATCTTGGCCTTGACCTTGACGCCAAAAGGCACATCTACACTAGTTAGCCTACATGCACATCAAGTTTCATTTTCCTATCTTTATTCCTTCATGGTGATATGCTGTTAACAAACCCACATACATACATACATACATACATACATACATACATACATACATACATACATACATACATACACACACACACACACACACACACGCACGCACGCACGCACGCACACACACACACACACACACACACACACACACACACACACACACACACACACACACACACACACACACACACGCACAACACACACACACACACACACACACACACACGCACGCACGCACACGCACACGCACACGCACACACACACACACACACACACACACACACACACACACAGCCACTTACACAACAAAAACAATATCACCTTCGCTCCATAAACTCCGCAGGTGATAAAAATTGTAGGGGAAGACGGGGTAAAAAGCGCATGGGCGGGTAAGAAGCCCACCCCAATTATCTCATGAAGTAAAGAAAATTTCAGTCAAATTTGCCCATGAGACGAATGCTAGACATTAACGCTCGTCTCATGGGCAAAATGAGACTGAAATTTGCTTAATTTCATGAGATAATTGGGGTGGGCTTCTTACCCGCCCATGCGCTTTTTACCCCGTCTTCCCCTAAATCACGCAGAAACAGGTGCCTAAACACAAATGCTAATATTCCTTTGTTTTCAAAACAACATGTGTGATTTTAGCATGCATGTATTTTATGATGATTAATTTTCAATAGGCAATTTTATTTTTTTAATTTAGATTAATGTATTTGATGACAAATCAACTGGACGAATTTGTATGGTAAAAATCCAAGCATCAATGCATTTTCATCCAATGCAGTTTGTGACTACTCTATCATTTAAAAAATTGAAACTTTCCTGGTATTGCAGTACCTCCAGGATCATCCCACTATCTTTATAGTTAATAATATCAGTTATTATGATTTGGGAGTTAGATATTCCTTTTATCCTATCTCGAGAGGCTTGCTGTTTATCACACGAAGTCGGAGACTGAGTAAACAGCAAGGCTCGAGAGATAGGATAAAGGCAATATCTAACTCCCAAATCATAATAACGGATATATACCGATGTGTATCAACAGAAAAGCAAGAAAAAGAAACAGGCTCAGATCTGCAGCGAAATGAAAACGCATCCATTTTTCACAACAGTGGTCGCAGCACACACTCTTGCACAAAGAATATAGTTCAACAAAATAGAAAATTTTAACTCAAATGTACACTTCATAAGATGTGGTAACAAAACATAAACATAAACAGAAGCAACGAACTGAAACACTAACGACAATTGCTGTTATTGTAACCTGTAGGCCTAAACATCAACAATAAAACGTACACACTTAACGAGAGCGAGTCAATTTCAACACACCGTGAAAAAGAGGGGAGTCAGCTTTGACAAGAACGATCACAGGCCCCTAAAACACGCTTCTTTTTTTCTCTTCTTTTTAACGAAGGTGCGCTAGCTCTTCGCACAGGTTCAGTCAGCTCATTTGTATTTCCGGACTGAAGATGAATTCGAGCTGTTTTTGCGACAGTATTGCGTCTACATTATCAACATGGACTCTCCCTGTGCCAAAATTACATAGCTCGAATCGTCTGCTAATATCGAGGCGGTCATGGAGTTGAGTAGCCTAGGCCTTGATACACGGCTAGACATTTCAAGTGGCAGGCACATAATGGTTTGTGTAGATATGTGACATCTGGTACTATTGATTCATTCAAACAATGAATCTTCGATATGTACTAGCATTAATGTTGTCAGCGCTGAATGAATCCTAGGGGTAACATTGCACAGCTTGGGTTTGGTATGAACAGCTCGCGTTTGCAAGCCGTGAGATATATAACTGTGACGTCAAGTTTCTAATAGCAACATTGTATTCTTACACCTTTTCTCACGCGCGTTTACACTAAGCCTATGGGTTAATATATGCAAATGATATCTCTGGATATTGTTTTATATCTCACGGCTGGCAGCCCTCTTTGCACTACTTGTACATCGGTATATTGCCCCATATGTGCCTGTTCCAGGCTGTAGGACGTTAAGCGAACTTTTATCATGTCTCACTACTGAGGGGCTTACAGATGCCACAGTGGATATTTGACCCTCTTGATAAAATGTACTGGAGGCCTTTCCTTTTGTTTTCCCATCACACACAACATTATTTTAATAACAAAGAGAAGAAAATAAACACATTCAGCTATTCTATTAATTATTTTCAAACTACAAGTCAAGCTCTTTGTCCTTGGACGAAATTGCATGTCATGCCTGGACGAAATTGCATCGGGTATGGACGAAATTGTCACAAGACACACGAGTCTGTTTGTAGACATTTTCTGGTGAATATTCATGAGACAGCCGTAAAAAGTTTCGTTAAACCGCTTTCTGATTGATCGATTTCTATTAATGGATTGAAATTATAACTCAGATGCTGCATCTACAAGCAGAATATGTTGAAGAATACGATCACTTTCTAAACTGGCCGAATATGTAACAGTCTACCCTAGACTAGTAAGCTCCTTGCTTGAACCTTGATCTTTGTTTTGGCGATTGGCTTGTCCTACACTGCTCACAATTTACCCGCTGTTTTTTGTGTGTGGCTCAAGCCACAAACCTATAACTCACTTTGTCGGTCGGTCGGTCGGTCGGTCTGTGGGTCCAAAATTGTCGCACATATTGACAAAAATTGTCGCACTTCAAATCGAGGCTAAGTGCACTTCAAATTGAGGCCAACTCTTGTTAAAATGATGTATTTTAAAAGCGTACAAAATAAGGCTAAACATACGTAATACAGACACTACAAACAGACACGACGAGTATGCGGTGCATCTTTCGATGAGCATAAGTAGGATAACTCATAGTCTTAAATGTTTTTCCAAAAGATATAAAAAAGTTACGAAAACGATTCAAAATGGTGCAGAGATAAACATTCTGGTTTACAGATTAAAATTATTTAGAAAAGCCAGGGGAGGTGGAACTCATGGTTGGAGTGGTAAAAATAGACCGCGTGCGCACAAACTATTGCGATTTCGCGCTTGTTTGCATAACCAAATATATGATTCTATTCTTTATTTCGAGCTTTCCTCACAAAAGTTTCTCTGTTGTATGAAACCTTATTTATAACGTTTTGATGACATCGAGTGGCTTGGAGTCAAATCGGACTATCTTTAGATGGTCCATTGACTTATTGTTGAACTTCAGATTACAAAAATTGGCTAAGAGAAAAGGCTTGTATTAAAAAAGACTGCAAATTATATATATAAAAAAGAGGTTATGCTTTTTATATTTCTGCAGGTTTTTTTAATACTATACAAGTTATGTTAGTTTTTTATGAATATTTGTTCAATTCACGTTTTGACTCTAAGCCATCTTTTATAAGTATTCTTTTTACCGCTATTGTATACATCATCATCATTGTATTACATTTGTGACATGTACCGTGAATAAAAACCATGCTATCTTATAATACATTAGCTGCTTCGGGGACGAACGAGCCTGTGGCTCCGGCTCATGGCTCGCACAAATTTCGTTTAGGACGAATGGCCCGGATCCGGCTCATATACGACACGTTTTCACAGAGGTTTTGATTTCTGGCGTGGAACCAGCTTTCAAGTTCGACGTCATAACCTACTTTTAGTTTGATTTGACCTTGCCTCTCTTGAAATCAAACAATCATTGCATAGTTTACATTCAGCATTGGTTGTAGAGGGGGGTCAAAGATCATAATGTGAAATTTTCCTTCTTTCTATAAGTTAGCTGTTTTCGTCAATAGGAGACAAACGACGAAGGTAACGAATCTGATATTTTACGATCGTTTAGTGCATGGTGTTGCTAATCCGTTCTGAAAATCTTGATGCCTAACTCTTCATAACTTGGTTTGGGTGATTATTTTACGAAACCTATTCAAATGCCCAGTCCCCACAGAACAAGGGTAAATAAATTCGGCCAGTCCCGAGTGAGTTCCAAAAACAACCACAGTGTCATAATTTAGGTTTGAGAACCGGTTCAAGGATCCGACGAACTGTTTATAAAACGGTTTCCCCTCTTCCGAACCGGTTTTTACCGA
>CM065708.1:36816377-36823877 GCA_017654935.2 Phymorhynchus buccinoides
CCCCCCCCCCCCCCCCCCCCCCCCCCCCCCCCCCCCCCCCGCAAGTCAACTTAACTAGATAGAGAAAAATCAACTATCTGCAACATTGGGAATTCACCTGTGATATACACAACCTTAGGCCCACAATTCATCCCACCAACATTAAGAAAATGGGGCATTTGGACAACAAGCCCTGGTTAAGTGCGTCTTTTTGTCTTTTTGCGACATGTGTGTTAAACCACTGTGGAGCAACGTTGGCGGTGAAAAGGTTGACCCAGATTGCAACTCTACCCCCATAGCTTGCCCATTGATAGGCCGCATTTGTGAGAGAGAGAGAGAGGAGGAGAGAGAGATGAGGAGAGAGAGAGACAGAGAGAGATGAGATGGAGAGAGGATGAGGAGGATGAGAGAGAGAGAAAGAGGATGAGACATAAACAGAGAGGAGAGAGAGAGAGAGAGACGAGAGAGAGAGGGGGGCCGGTAAGGCGGTGCAGACTGACACACAAAGACACAAATGCACATTTCTCAATAGTTCGCCTGCTGTGGTTTCTTTTAACGTTTTGTTTTGGCTGATGTAAATGATAATTGTCAGGCATTTTGCTAAGCAAAATATATTTTTCTTTGATAACATCTAAACACAATGTGCATGATGCTGATGTGCGCTTGATTGCCTGTGTTTTACAGACTGTAAATATCATACATTTTGCTAAGTATTTGGTTTTGAGTCTGTATTATCTTACAATGTATATTGTGCTGGCATGCGATTGCGTTTGGTTGTAAAACTGATTCAAATGTGTTATTGCATTTTGCAAAATAAAGATAATTATTGTTTTATTCTATTTGTCTGTTGGAATACTTATATGGGTTTACAATGTATTTGGGGTGTTATATAATATCTAATACTAAGAGATACAATACCTAAAACTTTGAATCCTTTCATTCATTCAAACACACACATCTCAAAAGGTTGGAAGTAGGTAGGCATGTTTATCAAATCAGAAGAAATCAAATTTCATATTGGATATGGTAAATCTCGTTAAAACACTTAACCCAAGGAAGTGGCGCTTTAGTCATTTCATGAAAAAACTGGTGTCTGGTTTCAGTAATAGTAATTACGTGAAAAATTACTACGATTTTTGTAGTAATTTCATGTAATTACTGGGGGCCACAGTAACCTCATGAAATTACTGAAAATTTTAGGAGTTTCATGAAATTACAGATTTCACATATTTACGGTAACATACATAAATGAGACGATGAAACACACTTTTTTTTTACTCGATTCAGACTACTCGACGTCCATGACAATATAGCTTCTCTCCCCCCCACTTTCCTTACCCCTTCTTTTCGTAGTTAGAACGCAGCAGTGATAAATCAAAGTCAAGCATGATATTTAAATGCACATACATGCGAGTTCACGTAAAACGTTCTAGTTTCATGTCGTTTTGAGGATTTAGCGAGAGGTGATTTGTATTCAGTTCTGCCTTAATAGCTCGTTTATGGGCCCTTAGCAATGGCTTCAGTGTGTTAGCACTGCCGGAATCATATATAGTTGAGGAGTAGTCTATGCATGACTGGATGAAAGCAGTGTGTTAGCACTGCTGGAATCATACATAGTTGAGGAGTAGTCAGTGCATGACTGGATGAAAGCATGGTGAAAGTGTTTTCGGGCATTTATATCTAAAACATTTTTAAGTTTTGAAAGCTGAAAGATATTCTGTGACATACGCTTACTTAAAGTGGTTATATGAAACTACCAAGTAAGATTATTATCTATACAAACTCCCAAAAGTTTGTGTGAATCGACCTCTTCAACCTGTCTATTGTCAATGTAAATTGGAGGGCATGGTATTTCTTAAATTTTGTCTTTTTTGCCTAGAAGTGACAAACATGTACTTTGTTGTTTCCTTCATTTAAGCACACGTGATTAGCTTCTGTCCAATCCATTAAACAGGTTAACATTTTCTTGAAGCTTAATGGATAACTGTTTTATGTCCGAATGTTTAGAATGGATGGAAGTATCATCGGCAAAGAGTTCACAGGGGTCGGCGTTTTAGCTTAATAATGGGGGCGCCAGATGAGAGGGAGTGAGACGAGAGAGAGAAGAAGAACTGTGTGATCGAGCCCGGAGTGAGAGAGAACGGGAGCTCCGGGATTGATGAGAGAGAGGAGAGGAGAGTATATGTGACCAATCATAGTATTATATGACAGGACAGACAGATAGAACCAGAGAGAGAGAGATAGATACAGTTTTTTTCTTAGGTTTTTAAGGGGGAGAGAGAGAGAGAGATGAGAGAGAGAGAGACATAGAGGCTGGAGGAGAAGAGACAGACAGAAGACAGAGAGACAGAGAGAGCGGAACGCGCAGAGAAGTCCGAGAGGGAGACAGCGCCCTTGGAGGAGACTGATGAGAGGTAGAGCCGATGACCTAGAGCTGAGAGATGACGGATCTTTCCGTTCCGGGACGCGGACACAGGCCAAATGAAGCTGAGACGAGAGCGTACGACCTCATTTCCCTTTGATTGACGACCTGGAAGATCAGGATCTTCGAGAGGGAGAGAGGACTTGTTCGACGAGATTCGGCTGAGTTGGAAGTTTTTTCTCAGAGGAGACTAGGAGTACGAGCGGTTGATTGAGAGAGAGAGAGGGAACATTGATTTTAACCCCCCGCTGGTACACGTCACAGGACAGATTCTACCGAACCAGAGGTAGTAGCGAAAAGAGAGTTTCTTAGGTTTTAAACTGATTTTAATTGCGCAATTGCGCAAACGAGGACAGTGCGTATGAAGAAACAAATGTACACAAAAGAATGACATGTATCATCATATTATTTAAGCATGCTGCTCTAATGCCAACAAAAATGTACACCCTTCATAGGAAAAAGAATGTGCCTAAATCGTGTAATAATATGAGAATCAACAATACAGAAAAACAAACAGAACACATGGATAAGTAAGAAGTTATTGGGAAAAGGCTGTAGATCCTGTTATTGATATCCGTTTGAACCGCACTGAATACATGCAAGCTTAAACAGCAACTTACAAACCCTCACCATGAGGACAAGTAGACAGACACAAAGACAGATACAAAGACAGAGAGAGAAGGAGAGAGAGAGAGAGGAGAGAGAGATTGAGAGAGAGAGAGAGAGGAGAGAGAGATGAGAGAGAGGAGAGAGAGTAGAGAGAGGAGAGAGAGAGAGAGAGAGACTAACAAGGACGCAACGAACGAACGAACGAACCTTTACATATTGAGGGAAAAGATAAGCAAAAGGTTAAAGAAACCAATCTTTAGAACAAAATAATTTCAGGGTTTTGAGAGAGAGAGAGAGAGAGAGAGAGAATAGATGAGAGAGAGAGAGAGAGTAGAGAGAGAGAGAGAGAGAGAGAGAGAGAGAGAGAGATAGAGAGTGATGAGAGAGAGAGTATATACCATATAGAGAGAGAGAGAGAGTAGAGAGAGAGGAGAGAGAACGAAAACGGAAACACATTCACCACAACAATCGCCTATGGTCATCCCGCACATGTTTTAAATCAATACACATTAAAAATACATACCAATTGCGTAAGACGAGAGAGAGAGAGAGAGAGAGAGAGAGAGGAGAGAGAAGAGAGAGAGAGAGAGAGAGTGAGAGAGGTCTTACTCACCGATAGTGTTTGTGGGGTGTGTGAATGGAGTATACTAACTTGGCCTTTGTCGTAAACTCCTTGACAGTCTTATAGCGATCACAAATACCCAGATAATGACGGTAGAGAAGCAGCTGCGCACGCAGACCCACCACTCGCCTTTGTTTTCCCCCCAAGGGGCTTTTTTGGAAATATGAAAACCTTGAACCTATTTTATAGTATCGAGTTACAAATTCGTTCACCATGCAATTTCGTCCAGTTTGCATGGCTACTCACTTTGAAACTGTGTTGCATCTATCATAAGAATAACTAGATTGAAAAGTTATGGAATGTAGCATTCCAGAATCACCCACGGAGTTACGCTTGTTTTCAAAGGCCCTGGCACTAAAAGCAAGCATTCCATGATTTCATCTTGGGAACTCCATTTTTCCGACCCCCCGATTTTCAGGGTTCAGCGATCTCCTCGACCTTGACTGTTGAGCTTGATTGGTCAACAATATTCGTGAAGGAGCATAAGCAAAACCACCTTCATACCAAGTTTTCAACATCATATGTTGACTGGTGCCAGAGATATGGCTAAAATTAGATTTTCAGTTTTCAAGGTCATACGATACGTCAATGTCATGACCTTGACTTTGACACCAAAAGGCACATATACAGTACATAGCCTACATGCACATCAAGCTTCATATTCATATCCTTATTCCTGCATGGTGATATGCTGTTAACAAACACACATACACACAACCACACAACACACACACACACACACACACACAGCACACACACACGCACGCACACGCACGCACGCACACGCACGCACGCACACGCACACGCACACACACACACACACACCACATACAGCACACACTACACAACACAACAACAACAATTAACCTTTGCTCCGTAAACTCCGCGGGTGATAACAAACAAACATAGCTGTTGTAAAACCTGAAAGGAATCCCAATGATAAAAACAGTACTATTGATTAGTTTATTCACTACAATTAAGTTTGTGTGATCTGCGTGAAAAGCTGGATCTATATCTTAGCAACTGCCTGAAGACAATCACATACCATACTAGATTGAAAAGTTATCGAATGTAGCATTTCGAGAATCACCCGTGGAGTTACGCAGCCACACCCCGACTTCGGTGGATGACTGTGATTATCTTGCTGCTGCTGCATACTGTCACTATCTTACTGTTTCTGCTGCTGACTGTCCATATCTTGCTGAGTAGATTTCCCATAAAAAGCATCCGAGAATCACCCGCGTTGCTAGTTTTCAAGGTCACACACGTCAAGGTCAATGTCATGACCTTGACCTTGACCCCAAAAGGCACATTTACAATACCCAGCCAACATTCCCACCTGATTTCATCTTGGGAACTCCATTTTCCGACCCCCGATTTTCAGGGTTCAGGGTCCAGTTGATCTCCTTGCACCTTGACCTTGACCTTGATTGGTCAACAATATTCGGAAGGAGCATAAGCCAAACCACCTTCATATACCAAGTTTCAACATCATATGTCGACTGGTGACCGAGATATGGCTAAAAATAGATTTTCAGTTTTCAAGGTCATACGTCAAGGTCAATGAGTCATATGACCTTGACATTTGACACCAAAAGGCACATCTACAGTACCTAGCCTACATGCACATCAAGTTTCATCTTCCTATCTTTATTCCTTCATGGTGATATGCTGTTAACAAACCACATACATACATACATACATACATACATACATACATACATACATACATACATACATTACATACATACACACACACACACACACACACGCACGCACGCACGCCACGCACACACACACACAAACCACACACACACACACACACACAGACAGTGCCCATACACACAGACACACACACACACACGCAACACACATATACACACACACACACACACACGCACGCACGTCACACACCACACACACACACATTGTACACACACACCCACACACACACACAACACACACACACACACAGCCACTTACACAACAAAAAACAATATCACCTTCGCTCCATAAACTCCGCAGGTGATAAAAATTGTAGGGGAAGACGGGGTAAAAAGCGCATGGGCGGGTAAGAAGCCCACCCCAATTATCTCATGAAATAAAGAAAATTTCAGTCAAATTTGCCCATGAGACGAATGCTAGACATTAACACTAGTCTCATGGGCAAAATGTGACTGAAATTTGCTTCATTTCATGAGATAATTGGGGTGGGCTTCTTACCCGCCCATGCGTTTTTTACCCCGTCTTCCCCTAAATCACGCAGAAACAGGTGCCTAAAAACAAATGTTAATATTCCTTTGTTTTCAAAACAACATGTGTGATTTTAGCATGCATGTATTTTATGATGATTAATTTTCAATAGGCAATTTTTTTTTTAGATTAATGTATTTGATGACAAATCAACTGGACGAATTTGTATGGTAAAAATCCAAGCATCAATGCATTTTCATCCAATGCAGTTTGTGACTACTCTATCATTTAAAAAATTGAAACTTTCCTGGTATTGCAGTACCTCCAGGATCATCCCACTATCTGTGTGTTATAGTTAATAATATCAGTTATTATGATTTGGGAGTTAGATATTGCTTTTATCCTATCTCGAGAGGCTTGCTGTTTATCACACGAAGTCGGAGACTGAGTAAACAGCAAGGCTCGAGAGATAGGATAAAGGCAATATCTAACTCCCAAATCATAATAACGGATATATACCGATGTGTATCAACAGAAAAGCAAGAAAAAGAAACAGGCTCAGATCTGCAGCGAAATGAAAACGCATCCATTTTTCACAACAGTGGTCGCAGCACACACTCTTGCACAAAGAATATAGTTCAACAAAATAGAAAATTTTAACTCAAATGTACACTTCATAAGATGTGGTAACAAAACATAAACATAAACAGAAGCAACGAACTGAAACACTAACGACAATTGCTGTTATTGTAACTTGTAAACACCAACAATAAAACGTACACACTTAACGAGAGCGAGTCAATTTCAACACACCGTGAAAAAGAGGGGAGTCAGCTTTGACAAGAACGATCACAGGCCCCTAAAACACGCTTCTTTTTTTCTCTTCTTTTTAACGAAGGTGCGCTAGCTCTTCGCACAGGTTCAGTCAGCTCATTTTTATTTCCGGACTGAAGATGAATTCGAGCTGTTTTGCGACAGTATTGCGTCTACATTATCAACATGGACTCTCCCTGTGACAAAATTGCATAGCTCGAAACGTCTGCTAATCGACACGGTCATGGAGTTGAGTAGCCTAGGCCTTGATACACGGCTAGACATTTCAAGTGGCAGGCACATAATGGTTTGTGCAGATATGTGACATGTACTATTGATTCATTCAAACAATGAATCTTCGATATGTACTAGCATTAATGTGTGTCAGCGCTGAATGAATCCTAGGGGTAACATTGCACAGCTTGGGTTTGGTATGAACAGCTCGCGTTTGCAAGCCGTGAGATATATAACTGTGACGTCAAGTTTCTAATAGCAACGGTGTATTCTTACACCTTTTCTCACGCGCGTTTACACTAAGCCTATGGGTTAATATATGCAAATGATATCTCTGGATATTGTTTTATATCTCACGGCTGGCAGCCCTCTTTGCACTACTTGTACATCGGTATATTGCCCCATATGTGCCTGTTCCAGGCTGTAGGACGTTAAGCGAACTTTTATCATGTCTCACTACTGAGGGGCTTACAGATGCCACAGTGGATATTTGACCCTCTTGATAAAATGTACTGGAGGCCTTTCCTTTTGTTTTCCCATCACACACAACATTATCTTAATAAAATTAAAAAAGAGAAGAAAATAAACACATATTCAGCTATTCTATTAATTTATTTCAAACTACAAG
>CM065708.1:36831377-36836377 GCA_017654935.2 Phymorhynchus buccinoides
AAGAGAGACACAGAGAGATAGGAGGAGAGAGAGAGAGAGAGAGAGAGAGAGAGAGAGAGAGAGAGAGAGAGAGAGAGAGAGAGGGAAAGAGGGAGAGAGGGAGACAGAGTGAGAGGAGAGATAGAGGGACAGTGACAGACTGGCACACACACACACAGACGCGCACATGCATACACACACACACACACACACACACACACACACACACACACACACACACACACACACACACACACACACACACACACACACACGCTCCCATGCTGCTGTGAACAAAGGCACTGTTGCTAATTTTAATTTCTTTTGTTTAGCACTATTGTGATATCCTGTACACTTAACAACGCACATAAGAATAGGCCTACAAGTCGCAAAATAAACCCAAACAGAAAAGACTACTAGCGACAAGAGTGTTGTATTTCTTATGGGTGTTGTTTTCCATTTGTATTCGTGTCATGAAGTCTGTTATGCGTAACCGTGTTTCTCAGTTTAACTGTTGGGCATTTTGCGAAGACTGAATAATCTGCTTCGTACTTCAACAGGGCAGGATCACAAACTTTTGGGGGGGGGGGGGGGGGGGTGCTTGAAACTTTTTTTAGGCCGGGGTCCAGGGGCCGCCTAGGCCTAGACCCGGTGGGGTCCAGGGGCAAAGCGAAGCCCCCCGTCCGAAAACGAGTTTTCGACATTTTAAAACTGTTTTGTGGCATTTCCTGTGAGCTCAGAACAGAACTTCTTAAGAGCGTTTTTATCAGTTTTGCACCTTGCTTAGCTTGCAGACACACAAAAGACAATCAAACATTATCACCTTATTGCAAGAGCATCTCCTTTGTCCTTTTTTTTTGACAGCCGAGGGGGGGGGGGGGGTGTGCTGCAGCACCCAAAGCACCCCCCCCCCCCCCCTAGATCCGGCCCTGTTCAACGTACCTTCATTCTAAACCCTATCCTCAATACTGGTGTAGGTCTATTGTTTCACGGGTCTATTTATCCACTGTATCGTGACATGAACGTCTGTGTGGCTTAATGGTCTTTTACACGAAACATTGAACACCCCCCCCCCTCTCTCTCTCTCTCTCTCTCTCTCTCGATCGATCGATCGATTGATGCGTGCGTGCGTGATTGTGTGTGGGGGTGGGGGGTGGGGGGGGGGGCGGGGGGGGTGGGGGGGTGTTTGGATGGGATGAGGGGGGGGGGGGGGGGAGTCTTACGCAAAGAACACATGTGCGTTTTGTGTATGTGCACAATCCCTAACTTATGGTCAAAGTGGCAAATCTCTGTCAGAAAACAACCGCATCTGTGATGAGCGTATTTATTTAAATGTTTGTATTTATATGTGTACATATTTCTAGCTCAATCCTAATCAAGGTTGTAGTTTCTCTGGTCTTGTCCATGGCTGACGGTCTCCCTGTAGGTGTAGTCCCCATCCACAGAAGGCAGAGGTCTGTCCAGGGCTGACGGTTTCCCTGTTGGTGTAGTCCCCATCCACAGAAGGCAGAGGTCTGTCCAGGGCTGACGGTTACCCTGTTGGTGTAGTCCCCATCCACAGAAGGCAGAGGTCTGTCCAGGGCTGACGGTCCCCCTGTTGGTGTAGTCCCCATCCACAGAAGGCAGAGGTCTGTCCAGGGCTGACGGTCTCCCTGTAGGTGTAGTCCCCATCCACAGAAGGCAGAGGTCTGTCCAGGGCTGACGGTCCCCCTGTTGGTGTAGTCCCCATCCACAGAAGGCAGAGGTCTGTCCAGGGCTGACGGTCCCCCTGTTGGTGTAGTCCCCATCCACAGAAGGCAGAGGTCTGTCCAGGGCTGACGGTCACCCTGTAGGTGTAGTCCCCATCCACAGAAGGCAGAGGTCTGTCCAGGGCTGACGGTCCCCCTGTAGGTGTAGTCCCCATCCACAGAAGGCAGAGGTCTGTCCAGGGCTGACGGTCCCCCTGTAGGTGTAGTCCCCATCCACAGAAGGCAGAGGTCTGTCCAGGGCTGACGGTCCCCCTGTTGGTGTAGTCCCCATGCACAGAAGGCAGAGGTCTGTCCAGGGCTGACGGTCTCCCTGTAGGTGTAGTCCCCATCCACAGAAGGCAGAGGTCTGTCCAGGGCTGACGGTCACCCTGTAGGTGTAGTCCCCATCCACAGAAGGCAGAGGTCTGTCCAGGGCTGACGGTCACCCTGTAGGTGTAGTCCCCATCCACAGAAGGCAGAGGTCTGTCCAGGGCTGACGGTCTCCCTGTATGTGTAGTCACCATCCACAGAAGGCAGAGGTTCTGTCCAGGGCTGACGGTCACCCTGTAGGTGGACCTGTTTCTGTCAGGAAAGGAGCACTGACCAGTCTTCACAGCAACACCACTGACCGCAGGGTGAAAGGTTTGGCCGGTGTCTGAGATCGTTGTGTAGGACCCACTCTGAACTACATAACTAAAAAATGTCAAGGTACCTCTGTGTAGTATGCTGAAATATATTAGCTTAATCACAATCAACACACACACACACACACACACACACGCAGTGGCACATACACACGCGCGCGCGCACGCACGCAGGCGCACACACACACACACACATGCGCGCGCGCGCACACACACACACACTTCTTTTTCTTCTCCTTTTTCTTCTTTTTCTTCTTTTTCTCTTTCTTTTTTTCTAGTTTTGTTTTCATTTTAATGCATGAATATATGTTTCCTTGTTTGCACTGTGCTTGTATGAGACCACACTGCATCTAATTTCTCTGAACGCGATAATAAAACATTTGTTTTACTGTTCACGTTTTTGACTTTTTCAAACCCACACAAACCCATCCTCACACACACACACACACACACACACACACACACACACACACACACACACACACACACACACACACACACACACACACACACACACACACACACACACACACACACACACACACACACACACTCACACACACACACACACACACACACACACACACACACACACACTCACACACACACACACACACAACACACACACACACACACACACACACACACACACACACACACACACACACACACACACACACACACACACACACACACACACACACACACACACACACACACACACACACACACACACACACACACACACACACACACACACACACACACACACACACACAGAGCAAGAAGAGGAAGAAAGTCAGTAGAAATTAAAATGATGACGCAGGTTAGGATTTAAATAGAGTGGTTTTTGAGGGAAGACTTAAAAGAAGTTTGAACTGTGGAGTGGAAGAGGCAGTTTGTTCTTAGAGGTAGGAGCCCGGAAAGAGAAAGAACGTTCACCAAGAGTTCTGGAGTGGTAACGAGGGATCTGGAGGATGTGAGAGTCAGAAAAGGAGCGAGGCTGTCTAAATGGAGTATAGCCTAGATATTCGGAAGATCCACCGGGTAGGAAGGAGCAAGACCACACAGGGATTTATAACTCAACAGAGAGAAGTTGTAATTAATTCCCTTTTCAACAGGGAGCCAATGTAGTGATTGAAGCACGGGAGTGGCATGAGCAGATTTCGAGCGTCTCAAACCAAGGCGAAGAAAGTCAATTGAGACAATGTGACAATTGTGGGTCGTTTATCATGAGAAGTGTGAATCAAAATGTATTGAACAGGTCGCGAATATTAGTTTGTATTACAAACCACAGGACTGCAGTGTATTGTGTAACGCAGGAAAGAATACTAACGTCTCGTTTGTTTTCCCACAGACAGGAATACAGTTCAGAATTAGAGGAGTAGATCTGTGTGATGCCCACACTGCCCGCCTCACTGTCCACGGGTCACTGCCTCTGGTCACTGCCAGGGTGGGAGTGGACAACACTGCGAAGGCTGTGACAGAGAGAGAATGCCATTGAATAGGGCATTTGCCACGTGGGACGACCTTGAAATTTACTGAGTTGAATTTAGAGAGTTGAATTAGAAAGGTCAGCGTAACTCGGGCAGAACGAGTGCGGGCAAATTAGTTGTCGGGTATGGAGAACGAACACTCGCGGCAAATGCCCTACTGGATTGACTGAATTGAAATCATTTTATTCATAGAGGGTAATAGAATAAGCAAATAGTACATGCTTTCTTTTTCTTTTTGCTTACATCCAGGCCTCTTACAAAGCATTTAAAAGGCACAAACAAAGCGAAATAAAACAAACAAGGGCGTCACCGAGCGGCAGACATGTCCGTCACCAGCAATGCCACGCACTTGCGACACCCCGTAGAGTGTCACATCCTGACACAAAATTGGAAGGGATTCTGTCTTCTAGTTCACGAGACACAGCTTGAAGAAGAAACAAATAGCGCAAAGAAGGAAATTTCGGTTTTCAAGGTCACACTTCAAGGTCAAGGTCAGCATGGTGATAATTTATGCTCGGATGTTTTCTTCTCTAGGGTATACAGTACCACACACAATCTGAAGCGCTTCTGTCAAGTACCAATGTGGAAAATATGGCTTAAAACCCAATGTGTAGACCCCTACCACTTTCAAGGCCTACGGATCGCCCGGACCGTGACCTTGACCTAATCGGTATGCCACCATCAGAACGGGCATAAGCCAAAGTACCTTCATGCCAAACTTGAAGACTCTAACACTAACGGTGTGGGAGTTATGGCTCCTGAAAGATTTTCGGTTTTCAAGGTCGTACACCAAGGTCAAGGTCACGACGGCAATATGGTTTGCGCGGATGCCTTCCTCTCATAGTGACACACCAGCACACACAATTTGACGTGATTCTGTCAAACCGTTCGAAAGATATCCTTGGGACAGACAGAAGGAGAAAAAAATGACCCTCCGATTTTCAGGCTCCAGCGATCTTTTTGACCTTGACCTTGACCTTGATCGGTATGCCATCATCAGAACGGGCATAAGCCAAACCACCTTCATACCAAGTTTCAACGTCCTATGTTGATCGGTGCCCGAGATATGGCTACAAATAGATTTTCGGTTTTCAAGGTCGTACGTCAAGGTCAAGGTCACGACGGCAACATGGTTTGCGCCGATCTCTTCCTAT
>CM065708.1:36846377-36853877 GCA_017654935.2 Phymorhynchus buccinoides
TTTCATCAGACCTAAACACATTAAGCCATGTGATAATGAGGGGATCTTTGCGATTTGATAGGCCGCGAGGCCAACCCTATTGAAGCCAATCCCTACCTATGCCTATCTACTATGAAATGAAAGTCGAAGCATCCTTGAGTTCACGTTACATGTTTACGTGCGTAAAGTGCACGGGTCAGACTAGCTTTAAGTCCCCCATCCGAAGGACTCAAAAAGTTTAGTTCGCTTTCCCTGTCGAACTTAGAAAGAAAGGGCGAGCTGGGATTCGACCCCCAGTCAGTGATGCATTAAACTGGCTGGCGAACGTCTTAACCATTCATCCAACCTTCCTTCCCCTTGCGTTTTTGTTAAAGCTGGCGTGATGCTTTTTGACTTGCGGCATGTTTTCTTTCTTTATGAAAGTGTACACGTTAGCCTTGGACCATGTTTTGTGCCATTGATATCTACATTCCCCGCCCTTTGAAGGGAGATA
Source organism: Phymorhynchus buccinoides (assembly GCA_017654935.2). Taxonomy (NCBI): domain Eukaryota; kingdom Metazoa; phylum Mollusca; class Gastropoda; order Neogastropoda; family Raphitomidae; genus Phymorhynchus; species Phymorhynchus buccinoides. Next base: position 36,846,850 of record CM065708.1, read on the forward strand.
ACTTATGACAGAAAAGAGGTAAACTACTTGAGATTGAGGGTCGTAAACATGAGGGTGGGTGGGTGAGGGTGAAACTTGCTACCAATACGAGCTAACCGATGTTTGGTCTGTGCAGAGATCCATCCTGGCTGGATGTCCACGCTCCTGAGTTACCTGTTCTGACTGTGTTGGAGAATGACCCTTAGCCACAAGGATGTTCACACAACTCCCGGCATCCAGCTTTCTCTGAACGGGCTCCAAGACGATCTTATGGAACCCCCGGGCTCCGCCTGGAAGCACAAAAGGTACACTTGGTTTATTGAATTGCAGAGATTCAGGTTGTGTTGAAACTGAATGGGTCAACGAGGGGTCAAAATGAGGGGTCAATTTCGAAAATATCACTGTGGAATTCAAATTCAAATTCTGTGAAGACTTTATGGGTCATATAAAAAGAAGTGGTCGATTTCCAGAATAATGTCACTGTGGAATTAAACTTGACATTTTGTGCAGACTTCGTGGGTCATATAAAAAGAAAATGAGAGGTCAAATTTTCAGAATAATGTCACTGTGGAATGAGAGACTTAGTGCGATTTTTCTCACGCCAGAGGGCATGACGCTCGTGTGGGGCTAATCCTCTCTATATTATTAGTGGGGGATAAAGAAAGAGAGAGAGACAGTGAGTGGTCCTACCATCACTCTCTCTCACACTACGCCCAAGTAAGAAAATCGCGTGATAAGTCCCTAGTGCATTGACTGCCCTCTGGCGTGAAAAATATCGCCATAGGTTGACCATTAAACTTGAAATGTTGTGCAGACTTCGTGGGTCATATAAAAAGATGGGCCAATTTCCAAAATAATGTCGCTGTGGAATTCAACTTGAAATGTTGTGCAGACTACATGGGCCATATAAAAAGAAAATGAGGGGTCAATTTTTAACATAATGTCGCTGTGGAATTAAACTTGAAATTTTGTGCAGACTTCACGGGTCATATAAAGAGATGGGTCATTTTCCAAAATAATGTCGCTGTGGAATTGAACTTGACATTTTGTGCAGACTCAGGTCCCCCAATCGTCCCGCAAAACAAGGGGTCCCAGGGACTCCTTCCCGTACAATATAGAGATGGTCGTAGTGGCATTGTGAATGCTAAAACGATTTTTTTCTAGTACATCCCTGGGACCCCTGCACATTCTTTTAGAGGGTCCATGAAAGCCCTGAGACTTCATGAGTCATATAAAAAGAAAATGAGGGGTCACATTTCCAAAATAATGTCACTGTGGTGTTAAACTTGACATTTTGTGCAGACTTCATGGGCCATATAAAAAGAAAACGAGTCAATATTTAACATAATGTCGCTGTGGAATTAAACTTGAAATTTTGTGCAGACTTCATCAGTCATATAAAAAGAAAATGACGGGTCAATTTCCAAACTATCACTGTGGAATTAAACTTGACCTTTTCTGCAGAGTTCATGGGTCATTTAAAAATAAAATGAGGGGTCAATTTCCAAAATATCACTTGACATTTTGTGAAGACATCATGGGTCATATAAAAATAAAATGAGGGGTCAAATTTCCAAACTATCACTGTAGTATTTAACTTCAAATGTTGTGCAGACTTCGTGGGTCATATAAAAGGAAAATGAGGGGTCAATGCGGGGGTCATTGACCCCGACCCTCCTGGCAGTCTGAAGCTCTGAATGTGATGGCGTTCTCTGGAGCCGGCCTGATGTCGCTCGTGCTGTAAAAGGGGCAGACACACTGCATACGATCCGATCCCAATGCAATCCGATTGTGACATCTGTGAGGCAGGATTCTCGCGAAATTCTACCGTCTAAGCAAATGATGAAATCCTACTAGTTATGTTCACTGTTTTTGTAGTACCCCGTCCCCCTTAGGTATTGGGTATTGGGTACTTTATAGTCACAGAGACGTCTCTGTGAAATTCGGGTTGCTCCCACCTGGAGAGCGCGTCGCAGCCAGAGACGCGCCACCTATTTTTTGTATGCGATTTTTGTGTGACTGAGGAGGGGGGTAAATTTTGACCAAATGACAACTTTTTCGTTGCCACTGGGTTTAACGTGTGCTAAGTGCATGGGCACACGGGACCTCGGTTTATCGTCTCATCCGAAAGACTCCACGTTCAGACCGTAAGGCCTAGTGCAGAGTGAGAGGAAAAATCCCCTGTACCCAGGTTCTAACTCGGGTTTACTTGACACGAGGCGAACGCGCTACCACTGTGCCACTGTACACCGAATCTGATGAAATATCTGTATTTTTGTATCGGACATTTGATTTCATTCGTGTATTGGGGTCTACAAGGTGCGTGGCGCTATCGCTACGTATCGAAAGAGCTACCCGTTGTTACCACTACTGCCCATAGAGAACAATTAATGACTGTGCCAATCTGTCAGTTTGAATTCCGACAGACTAACCCTAACCCGAACCCGAACCCGAACCCTTTTCGTAACATAAACATATTCCTTACCAAAGCTTAACCCTATATTAGCCCTAACCCTTAGTGGCCGTAGTGATTAATTTAGCCCGGTAGTGTTATCGCTACGTAGTGATAGCCGTACTGATTTATCTGGGTAGTGTTATCGATGCGTAGCGATAGCGGGATGTCCCCCTTGAGAATAGTGAGCGACCATGGTAGAATTATTGGTTAAGATGCAAATCAACACCCCCTCAACGTCTTGGTTCATTGCGTGTTGTTTCAGTCGCGCCTATATATTGTACTATTAGCAAATGCGTATTTTTCAATTGCTTAAAGGGGCAGCCTGACGGATGAGTTTTTGCAAGAAACACGTCGAGATCACCAGGAAAACACCCTTTACAGAGATCGCAACACTCACTTTGCTCTGGTTTCCTATAAATCAAACCGTTCCTCCTTGGCGGAGGTGCTGGAAGTCAAATTCTTTCAGTGAAAGACAAAGCTTGCTTTAACCCCCCCAACCCCCTCCCACTAAAATGTGCCTTCTCTTTTCTAATGGCCGCCTGAGTTTAGACCAAATCGTTTGCACGAAATTTCCGCAATGCAAGCCTTTTTATTTTTATTTTTTTTAATTTTTATACAGTTTACCTGAAGGAGTTTTGCTCACAACAAAGGAAACGGCTCCAATATTTTTTTGCTGCACTACAAAAAAAACCACGCTTCAACAACGAGTGACCTTCACCCACCCCATCCAAAATGGCTATTCTTTCCGGCACCTCCGCCAAGGAGGAATCGCTGTTTTGACGGTTTTATTTCTAGGAAACCAGAGCAAAATGAGTTCCCATCCTTGAAAAGGCTGTCTTTCTGGTGATCTCGACGTGTTTCTTGCAAAACATCATCCGTCAGGGCCCACCTTTAAGTGAAAAGGTGAAAACATATTCTTCATTAATAAATTATGGCAAAACTTCGGTTCAATAGTTGGTACTCGATTCGTGCTGACCAATACATTTGTACTGTGTGCAGATGTCCACCCACACTGATGTCCAACCTTAGCGCTGTGCCCACACTCATGCCCGCCGCTGCAGAGGACTGTCCCTGCAGGATGAGCACAACACGTGGCAGGGTGCCACACTACACGGACAATGACCACACTGCAGTTCTTCCCTCCAGCCATCCGTGGACACCCAGGTTCCCAAGTCATCATCATGGAATCCACGAGCTCCTTTTTGATGCACATACAACACATGGCAGGGTGCCACACTACACGGACAATGTTTCCAGCCATCTGAGGACACCCAGGTTCCCCAGTCATCATGGAATCCACGAGCTCCGCTTTGATGCACATACAACACATGGCAGGGTGCCACACTACACGGACAATGTCTCCAGCCATCTGTGGACACCCAGGTTCCCCAGTCATCATCATGGAATCCACGAGCTCCGCTTTGATGCACATACAACACATGGCAGGGTGCCGCGCTACACGGACAGTGTCTCCAGCCATCTGAGGACACCCAGGTTCACCAGTCATCATGGAATCCACGAGCTCCGCTTTGATGCACATACAACACATGGCAGGGTGCCACACTACACGGACAATGTCTCCAGCCATCTGAGGACACCCAGGTTCCCCAGTCATCATGGAATCCACGAGCTCCGCTTTGATGCACATACGGTAACTTTTGGTTGTTGTTTTCATGATGGTTGCTTTCTGTTGAGCTAGCCTGGTGCAGTCATGCTCCTGGTTTAGTTTTCAAAATCCTAAACTGACGGATTAGGTTTTTGTTAAAGAAACGCGTCTAGATCACCAGAAAGACAACCTTTTCAAGGATCGGAACACTCACTTTGCTCTGGTTTCTTATAAATTGAACCGTCAAAACGGCGATTCCTCCTTGGCGGAGATGCCGGAGAGGGAAGCCATTTGGGGTGAGTGGAGGTCACACATTGTGGTTGAAGCTTTTTTCTTTTTTTTATAGTGCAGTAAAACAAAAAGGAGCTATTCCCTTTGTTGCGAGCGAAACTCCTTTAGATAAACTCTATAAAATTTAAAACGGCAAACGCCTTTTCTTTGGGTGAAAGAATTTGACTTCCAGCACCTCCGCCAAGGAGGAATCGCCGATTTGACGGCTTGATTTCTGGGAAACCAAAGCAAAGTGAGTGTTGCAATCTCTGTAAAGGGTGTTTTCCTGGTGATCTGGACGTGTTTCTTACCAAAAAATACCTCATCCGTCAGGGTGCGCCTTAAGGTCTCTGTACACGTGGGCACTTTTCACTCTTTCACAAAGGGAAGACAGTGATATGCAAGTCACATTATGATTGGCCTAGCGTTGTTGCCATGGGGAAGGAGTGAAAAATGTTCACGTGTACAGATATTATGACCTGCCTATCTTCTTTTTCAGGTATTTGTTTTAGTTATGTTTTCAGATATTTGAACGTTAAAAGATTCATTGATGTGTGCTTTGTTATACGTGGTCAAACTTTACGCGGTGACAGTCCTGAGATGACCATAGCTGTTGACGGGTAACTACTTCTTCCTGTAATGTCCACCTGCCGTAACCGGCAATTATTGACATGTGCAGGGATTCGAAGAATTTATGCTGCGCGGAAAGAAAAAAAAGCAAAAGCTAGACAGATAAGAGAGCATGCACAGCTAAACTCCCCTGGCTAGTCTGAGAACACCCAGCCGCACACGGGGGGAAAAAGGTGTTTTTTATGCGGGGAGCTTCAGCACCTTCGAGGTGAAGGAGTTGAGCGTGGGGGACTGGACAGTTTCTGGTGGCAAGGAGTTCCAGTCGCGAATGGTTCTGGGAAAGCTTTAAAGGAGTTGTTGCGGTTATCACGCACTCATTTCCTAGAAATCAAACCGTCAAAACGGCGATTCCTCCTTGGCGGAGATGCCGGAGAGAGAAGCCATTTTGGATGGGGTGGGTGGAGCAGTAAAAAAAAGAAGCTATTTCCTTTGTTGTGAGCGAAACTCATTTAAATGAACTGAATGAAATAATAAAAAGGCTTGTATTGCGAAACTTTCGTGCAAACAATTTGGTCTAAACTCGGGCCGCCATTACAAAAGAGACGGCACACGTCTTCTCTTTAAGTGAAATGATTTGACTTTTAGTATCTCCACCAAGGAGGAATCGCCAATTTGACGGTTTGATTTCTAGGAAACCAGAGCAAAGTGAGTGTTGCTATCTCTGTAAATAGTGTTTTCATGGTGTTCTCGGCGTGTTTCTTGCAAAAACTAATCCGTTAGGGTGCACCTTTAAGTTTAGCTTTAAAACCAGAGAATTTTGGTTCATGACGAAATCTGATAATGATGCGCGCTAACCAATGATGATCTGTGGGCAGACGACCATCCAAACTCGTATCCAGCCCTGATGACCACAACAGATGACCCGAAGAGAGGACCACGCTGTAATTCTGGTGTCCAGCGCTGATGCTGTGTCCAGCCGTGATGACCACAACAGATGACCCGAAGAGAGGACCACGCTGCAATTCTGGTGTCCAGCGCTGATGCTGTGTCCAGCCGTGATGACCACAACAGATGACCCGAAGAGAGGACCACGCTGCAATTCTGGTGTCCAGCGCTGATGCTGTGTCCAGCCGTGATGACCACAACAGATGACCCGAAGAGAGGACCACGCTGCAATTCTGGTGTCCAGCGCTGATGCTGTGTCCAGCCGTGATGACCACAACAGATGACCCGAAGAGAGGACCACGCTGCAATTCTGGTGTCCAGCGCTGATGCTGTGTCCAGCCGTGATGACCACAACAGATGACCCGAAGAGAGGACCACGCTGCAATTCTGGTGTCCAGTTGTGTTGGGGAAAGGGTTCCCAAGGTGACCCTGTGGAACTTGTCAACTCAGCTTGGAAACAAAACAGGTAAGCCTACAGACTGTCATTCAACGTGTTAGCATTCTTTTAAAGGTGGACCCTGACGGATGTGTTTTTGCCAGAAACACGTCGAGATCACCATGGAAACACCCTTTACAGAGATCAGAACACTCACTTTGCTATGGTTTCCTAGAAATCAAACCGTCAAATCGGCGATTCCTACTTGGCTGAGGTGCTGGAAGTCAAATTCTTTCACTGAAAGAGAAGGCGTGTGCCGTCTCTTTTGTAATGGCCGCCTGAGTTTCAACCAAATTGTTTGCACGAAAGTTTTGCAATACAAGTCTTTATTTTTATTATTTTTATTTTATGCAGGTTCCCTAAATGAGTTTCGCTCACAACAAAGGAAATAGCTTCCATTTTTTTTTTACTGCACTACAAAAAAAGAAAAAAGAGAACTTCAACCACAACGGGATTGGCTTCCACCCACCCCATCCAAAATGGCTTCTCTCTCCTGCATCTCCGCCGAGGAGGATTCGCCGTTTTAACGGTTTAATTTATAGGAAACCAGAGCAAAGTGAGTGTCCCCATCCTTGAAAAGGCTGTCTTTCTGGTGATCTCGACGTGTTCCTTGCCAAAACTCATCCGTCAGGGTCCACCTTTAAGCTACTTGACCCCTTCACTGCCAGAGAGAAATTGAGAAATTATCGATTTTCTTATAAAATTTGAAAGTTACTCAATTTGAGAAAAATGGATAAATGATCCAAATGGGATGCATTATTTTGCAC
>CM065708.1:36866377-36876377 GCA_017654935.2 Phymorhynchus buccinoides
TCTCTCTCTCTCTCTCTCTCTCTCTCTCTCTCTCTCTCTCTCTCTCTCTGTCTCTCATGTTTCTGTGTCTTTTTCTGTCTTTTTTTAATTGTATCTGCATTTCTTTCTCTGTCCTTCCCTTCCCTAGTCTCTCCTAGTCCCTCTCATCCACTCTACCTCCTCTTTCTCTTCCTTCTCTCCCATTCCTCGATTAAATATACTGGAATAGAATGCCCTCCCTCTCCCCTTCTCCTCCGCTCCTCTCCCCTTCTCCCCTCCCCTTCTCCCCCCTCCCCTCTTAACCCCCCTCCCCTCTTAACCCCCCTCCCCCTCAACTCAAGATGCCAAATGATATAGGTATTAGGTATTATTAGGTAATTCATAGTCACGGAGGCGTCTCTGTGAAATTCGGGCTGCTCCCACCTGGAGAGCGCGTCGCTGCGAGAGGCGCGCCACCCTTCTTTTTTTGGGCATGCGATTCATGTGTGATTGATGATCTAGGAAGGAAAGGGAGGGGGGCGGGTAAATTTTGACCATATGACAACTTTTCCGTTGCTACTGGGTTTAGCATGTGCTAAGTCCATGGGCACACGGGACTTCAGTTTATCGTCTCACCCGAAACACTACACGCTCAGACCGTAAGGCCTAGTGCACAAAGTGAGAGGGAAAATCCCCTGTACCCAGGTTCGAACTCGGGTTTACTTGACACAAGGCGAACGCTTTACATCTGCGCCACTCTACATATTGTAATGCTTTTCTGTGTTATGTGTTCCTAGGATTGGACGTAAGCTTGAGTTTCTGCGCAAAGTGTTTCCGTAGTGAGATGCAAAAGTCATTTCCTAGATTCTAAAATTATGATTGAAGTGTAATGATTTAAAACAGTTATGTAGTAGTAGAAGTGGGCCTCGCGGCCCTTTTACGCCCTTTCTCGTTAGTGACTTTGATTTGTTTCAGGGTGGCTTGCTTTCTACAGCTAAACTATAAAATGTAACAACAATATGGAATGGACTTTTTCTTTTGTTTTGTATTCATCGAAAGTAGTATAACAAATTTGACATCATTGTGTCATTGTCCAGAAGACTTTTTGTTTGTGGCTCAAGCCACAAACCTATAACTCACTTTGTCGGTCGGTCGGTCGTTCCAAAATTGTCGCACTTCAAATCGAGGCTACACTTCAAAATTAATTGAGGCCGCTCTTTAAAATGATGTATTTTAAAAGCGTACAAAATAATAAACATACGTAATACAGACACTTCAACAGACACGACGAGTATGCGGTGCTTCTTTTGATGAGTATAAGTAGGATACATAGTTTTAAATGTTTTCCAAAAGATATAAAAAGTTACGAAAGGGTGCAGAGATAACATTCTGGTTTACAGATTAAAATTATTGAAAAGCCAGGGAAGATGACTCCTGATTGGAGTGGTAAAAATAGACCGCACGCCACAAACTATTGCGATTTTGCGCTTGTTTGAATATATTTATGTTAGGTACAGCCTTAATGTGAGTTGACAAGTTATTCCAGCATTGAACAACTCGGTTAGAAAAGTAAAACTTGCGAATGTTGTATGTGATGTATGTCAAAACAATTAGTCAGCGTGTATTGGCTCATAGTATGGCTGTTTCTTCTATATTTTCAATCATGCATGGTGTGTGGTGTATGTACAAAGCATGTCGCTTTTTGTTTGGTCTTTGGTATATTACATGCTAGTCACGGGGACTTGTCTCTGTGAAATTCGGGTTGCTCCCACCTGGAGAGTTCGTCGCCATACGCGTAGCACCACCTTTTTTTCTTCTTTGTTTTTTTTTGGGGGGGTTGTCGGCACGGCCTAGTTTTAGGCCTACTAGCTACAGTTTACAATGGTGGAGATGTCATGTCATGATCTTCTTCATCTCTGTCCCAGCTCGCCAACTACGTTCGTCTTCCTATACGTGGTCGAACTTTATGCGGTGACAGTCCTGAGATAACCATAGCTGTTGACGGGACTATCACAGACTAACTAACTAACGTTCGTCTTCTGATTCTCGTCTCCTTTCCCTTCCCTCCATCCGTCTGTAATCTGCTGGCCAACGTTCTTTTTCCTGTCAAGCGCCATCTCTTTGGAATTCTCTGCCTTCTGTTATATGACACTCCAACTCAGTCTCCTCATTCAAAACCTCTCTTAAAACCCATCTTTTTTTCCTGCTGCGCCCTAAATATTTGATCAGTTGTCTATCGTTGTGTGCACGTGAGGGAAGATTGAATAAGAGGTTTGTGCTGTGGTGTGTGTGTGTGTGTGTGTGTGTGTGTGTGTGTGTGTGTGTGTGTGTGTGTGTGTGTGTGTGTGTGTGTGTGTGTGTGTGTGTGTGTGGTGTATGTGTGTGTATGTGTGTGTGTGTGTGTTGTGTATGTGTGTGTGTGTGTGTGTGTGTGTGTTGTGTATGTGTGTGAGCATGCATGTATGCGTACATGCGTGCGTGTGTGCTTGTGTGTTGTTGTTTTTTGTGTGTTATGTGTGCACGCATGTGTAAGTATGTGTGTGTGTCTGTATGCATGTATGTGTATCTGTCTGCGTGCGTACGTTGTGTGTGAATGTATTTGTATGTGTATCCTCTAACGTTAGTGTATGTGTGTTGGTGTATGTTGTCAGTCCGTGCAACCCAGTTGCTATGGCTTACTGAATGAAAGATGAAAAATGAGTGTGTGTGTGTGTGTGTGTGTGTGTGTGTGTGTGTGTGTGTGTGTGTGTGTGTGTGTGTGTGTGTGTGTGTGTGTGTGTGTGTGTGTGTGTGTGTGTGAGAGAGAGAGAGAGAGAGAGAGAGAGAGAGAGAGAGAGAGAGAGAGAGAGAGAGAGAGAGAGAGAGAGAGAGAGAGAGAGAGAGAGAGATGCTTTGTATATGCGTTGTTGCCGGTTTGTGTCATTCTTAAATACTATTTTTGTTGTCTACTTGTTGAATATTCGATCGAAAAGCGCTGTAGGCTCATTTGAGGTAAAGCGCTATATAAATGTGCTATTATTATTAATATTACTATTATTTATTATTATTATTATTAATTGTTTTGTTTTTTATGCCATGTTTCTAGGGTGTTACCTGGTGATGACTTGGTAAATAGAGCGGAATGGCTTACGCTTCCAGCACTGTCTGGAATTATGTGCTGTAGGGTACAATGATGGACGTGTCATGTAATGAATTGTTCTATCTGTTTTATGTTTTCAGGTTTTTGTACGGGTTTTTTTCTTTTTCATAACGTACAAAAACCTGAAAACATAAAAACGATAGTACAAAAGTTCGACCACGTATAACATAACACAAATCCATGAATATGATGTGTGTTTTGTTATGATTATGTGGTCGAACTTTACGCGGTGACAGTCCTGAGATGACCATAGCTGTTGACAGACTAACTAACTAACTGCCTAGTGATGTAGTGCGTTGTTATGATTTTTATACATTTACCTTACGTGGTGACAGCCCTGAGGTGAGCATAGCGGGCTTCCACCTTGTCGTGGTGGGGGAGCTTTAAACTAAGAGTAGCCCCTCATCCACATTTTTCATTCTCCATCATTTACAATTTGACATGCCAGTTGTTTTTGTTTTTTTATTGTTCACTGGCTTTCACGCGTGAGACCTTACGCACTTGAGTGGGCACATGTTGCCCATTCTGCAGTGCATATTTGCCTATATGGCCTTTTTTATATTTTGCTTATTAGGATGTGTTTATCCTTTTTTTTACTGTTTTTTGTTTTAACCTGGATCCGGTCGCATTTTTTCACAATGATTTAACACTCATGTCATTAAAACCCTTGAAATCAGGGTCTGTTATTCAATGATAATGTGTTCCTAAATGTGGCCAGTAAGGATTGGCCCCATTCTAAATGTGTCACAGAGAAATCCCACAATATTGCAGATGGATTCTTTTCTGTAGCCAAGTAAGTGTAATGGACATTTTTGTCTCAAAGATGGCTGGCGGTGAAAGGGTTAATGGGGCTATGCAGACACATACATTGATGTGTGATGTGTAACACTTGGTTGTAGACTTTGTGCTGAGTGGTGACAGTCCTGTGGTGACCATAGCTGTTGACAGGACTATAAAGAACTCTCTCTCTTTCTGTCTCTCTCTCTCTCTCTCTCTCTCTCTCTCTCTCTCTCTCTCTCTCTCCCTCTCTCTCTCACTCTCTCTCTCTCTCTCTCTCTCCTTTTATTTTCACGGCTCTTTTTGTCTCAAAGCCTGGAAATTGAATTTAAAGACCCACCAGATCGCGTGTCAAAATCACGGGTTTCACGGGTTTTCTTTCTTATAGCCGGTAGGAAATCTTATTTTGACCAGGTTTGACTCCCATACAAATGCTCCCAAATTCAAAACGAAACATCATTTTAAAGAGCAGCCTCAATTTGAACTTGGGGGCATGTGTATGTAGGTCACAGCCACCCAGAAAAAAACCATGGGACTTAATCGTGGTGGGTCAGTGTCTGACCCCCGAGTCCCCCCCCCCCCCCCCCCCCCCCCCCCCCCGTGGAAGCGTGGAATCTGAGTTGGTTCCATGGCTTAGGTTTATTATTATTTTAAATTATTATTAGGTACTTATTAGGTACTTTATAGTCACAGAGGCGTCTCTGTGAAATTCGGCTTGCTGTCACCTGGAGGTTTGCTTGGTAACAAGGTTTTTGTCCCGTTTCCCGTTTCACCGTTTTCTGTATTAGAAAACACACGGGCCTTTTCTTTCTTTTTTAAATTTGTCTAATATTTCTTCTCGTGTGTGTGTGTGTGTGTGTGTGTGTGTGTGTGTGTGTGTGTGTGTGTGTGTCTGTGTGCTTTTTGTTTACGGCAATATGATTATGGGAATGCATTTTGTTTTACGATTAGTATTAAGCCTGGACGCGCTCTCCAGGTGGGAGCAACCCGAATTTCACAGATACGCCTCTGTGACTATAAAGTACCTAATACTAATACTAATACAACAAGAATACCGCACAATATGAACATGCACCCCTGCAGGGAGAGGGGGGGGGGGGAAGGGATTACGGAGAGGAGCCCGGCAGTGGGTGGATGCCTTGTGCCTCCATTCGGGGAGCTGGTCGACCCCGCAATCCACGAGTCCCTCCCTGTGGATATACCGGGGAGTCTTTTGTATAAATAGTTTCCCCATCTTCTGGAAGTTGTGTGCTTGTAACTTCCTCTAACATGTCTCTCTTTGACTTTGACCCTGACCCCCCCCCCCCCCCTCCCCCCTTGCTTTCTATCTTTCCATTCTCCTGCCCTTTGTTCTTAAAAACAACTCTTAGGTCGGGTTCACATTAGACGCGTAAGTTCCGTACGAAAAACCCTAAATAAGTGGAAGAAAGGAGGAGACAAGTTTACGCATATAGGGGAAATTCCGACACGTGCGCAAATCTTTTCCCTTTGTTTCACTTATTTATGGAATGCGCACGAGTTTCCGCATGATATATCCGCTTATGTGTGTACACGGCCTTTATGTTCTTTTTTTGGGTCCCTTTTAGCAGTTATAATATGCCAGGTGTTTTGGTTGTGGGCTGGCGAATGCGGCCATGAGACTTGAAGCACTTGAACGGGCACCCTGAGCCTATTCTGCAGCGTGTAATTAGCCTGTATGGCCTTTCTGGTTTATTGTCGGTTATGTATTGTGCATCACGTGTACATGCACAACATATGTCACCTTAGCATTGCTTGTTTGTGTTCATGTTAACCCTTTCACCACCAGCCATATTTCAGCCAAAAATGTCTATTAAATTTACCTGGGTAGAGAACAAAATCCATCTGCAGTATTGGGGATTCTTCTGTGACATATAGGAAAAATAAGGTTCAGCCCGTCGTACATCCTTACTTCCCAAAACTAAGACAATAGGGTCTTTGGATAAAAGACCCCAATTTGATGCCTTTTAGTGACATAGGTGTTATAATCACTGTGGTGCTAAAATGCGACTTTGGCGGTGAAAGGGTTTAAACGATTTTTGTTTAATCTACGAGTGATAAATCAAGCGGAATGGCTTCCCCCGCTGGCTTCCACCTTGTCGTGGTGGTGGAGCTTTAAACTAAGAGTAGCCCCTCATCCCCATTTTTCATTCTCTCCATCCTCATTTACAATTTATGACATGCCAGGTTTTTTTTATATTGTTCACTGGCTTTCGCGCGTGAGACGTTACGCACTTGAGTGGGCACATGTTGCCCATTCTGCCGTGCATATTTGCCTATATGGCCTTGTTTTATATATTGTTCTTTTTTTTACTGGGATGTGTTATCGTTTTTTACATGTTTTTTTGGTTAACCTGGATCCAATACGTAGAGTAGAGTGGCTCAACGTGTCCAGCACTGTGTGAAATTATGAGCTATAGGGTACAATGATGGAGATGCCATGTCGTGAATTGTACTGTTTATTTTTGTTTTCAGGTTTTGGGACGTTGTTAAGAATCATTGATGTGTGTTTTGTTATACGTGGTCGAACTTTACGCGGTGACAGTCCTGAGATAACCTTAGCTGTTGACGGGACTATGACAGGCTAACTAACTAACTAAGCGGAAGGGCTGACGCTCTTAGCATTGCCTCATTGTATTTGCTGTTGGTCTGGAAGAGGAATGAGCTATGCCATGCTGCTGCTTTTTTTTCTTTTTTTTTCTTTTTCGGGGAGGGTATAGTAACTGCGTGTACTAGGATCTATTATTGACGCGTTTGATGTTTACTGTGGTGACAGTCCTGACAAGACCATTGCTGTTGACGGGACTATGGCCGGGTTCACATTAGACGCGTAAGTTCCGTACGGAAAACCCAGAATAAGTGGAAGAAAGAAGGATACAAGTGTACGCATATAGGGGAAATTCGGACACGTGCGCAACTCTTTTCCCTCCTTTGTGTCACTTATTTATGGATTGCGTACGGGTTTCCGCATGGAATATCCGCTTATGTGTGTACACGGCCTGTAACTAAGCAATGTAAAAAAAAACCACCCATCAATTGTTGTTGTAGTCTGGTGATTAGGTAGTGGCAAATTGTACACACAATAATCGATGGCTTAGAGTCAAAACGGACTATCTTTAGATAGTCCATTGACGTATTGTTGAACTTATAACTTGTATTTTAAAAACATTGCAGAAATATTAAAAGCATAAACCCCATTTCATATTATTAGTTTTTTTTAAAGATTAGGCGCTATAAATGCTTATTATTATTATTATTATTATTATAAATTATTATTATTATTATTATTATTTATATCTGTCCAACTTAAGTCGTGTCCACTTAGGACTGTTTATATCTCTGTCAAACTAGAGTCGTTGTGTCCACTTAGGACTGTTCATATCTCTGTCAAACTTGAGTCGTTATGTCCACTTAGGACTGTTCATATCTCTGTCAAACTTGAGTCGTTATGTCCAATTAGGACTGTTCATATCTCTGTCAAACTTGAGTCGTTATGTCCAATTAGGACTGTTTATATATCTGTCAAACTTGAGTCGTTATGTCCAATTAGGACTGTTTATATCTCTGTCAAACTTGAGTCGTTATGTCCACTTAGGACTGTTTATATCTCTGTCAAACTTGAGTCATGTCCAATTAGGACTGTTTATATCTGTCAAACTTGAGTCGTTATGTCCACTTAGGACTGTTTATATCTCTGTCAAACTTGAGTCGTTATGTCAAATTAGGACAGTTTATATGTCTGTCAAACTTGAGTCGTTGTGTCCACTTAGGACTGTTTATATCTCTGTCAAACTTGAGTCGTTATGTCCACTTAGGACTGTTTATATCTCTGTCAAACTTGAGTCATGTCCAATTAGGACTGTTTATATATCTGTCAAACTTGAGTCGTTATGTCCAATTAGGACTGTTTATATCTCTGTCAAACTTGAGTCATGTCAAATTAGGACTGTTTATATATCTGTCCAAACTTGAGTCGTTGTGTCCAATTAGGACTGTTTATATCTGTCAAACTAGAGTCGTTGTGTCCACTTAGGACTGTTCATATCTATCAAACTTGAGTCGTTGTGTCCACTTAGGACTGTTTATATCTCTGTCAAACTTGAGTCATGTCCACTTAGGACTGTTTATATCTCTGTCAAACTTGAGTCATGTCCACTTAGGACTGTTTATATCTCTGTCAAACTTGAGTCGTTATGTCCAATTAGGACTGTTCATATCTGTCAAACTTGAGTCGTTATGTCCACTTAGGACTGTTCATATCTCTGTCAAACTTGAGTCGTTATGTCCACTTAGGACTGTTTATATCTCTGTAAACTTGAGTCGTTGTGTCCACTTAGGACTGTTTATATCTCTGTCAAACTTGAGTCGTTATGTCCAATTAGGACTGTTTATATCTCTGTCAAACTTGAGTCGTTATGTCCACTTAGGACTGTTTATATCTCTGTCAAACTTGAGTCGTTGTGTCCACTTAGGACTGTTTATATCTCTGTCAAACTTGAGTCGTTGTGTCCACTTAGGACTGTTTATATCTCTGTCAAACTTGAGTCGTTGTGTCCACTTAGGACTGTTCATATCTCTGTCAAACTTGAGTCGTTGTGTCCACTTAGGACTGTTTATATCTGTCAAACTTGAGTCGTTGTGTCCAATTAGGACTGTTTACATCTCTGTCAAACTTGAGTCGTTGTGTCCACTTAGGACTGTTTATATCTCTGTCAAACTTGAGTCGTTGTGTCCACTTAGGACTGTTTATATCTCTGTCAAACTTGAGTCGTTGTGTCCACTTAGGACTGTTTATATCTCTGTCAAACTTGAGTCGTTATGTCCACTTAGGACTGTTTATATCTCTGTCAAACTTGAGTCGTTATGTCCAATTAGGACTGTTTATATCTCTGTCAAACTTGAGTCGTTATGTCCAATTAGGACTGTTTATATCTGTCAAACTTGAGTCGTTATGTCCAGTCGTTATGTCCACTTAGGACTGTTTTATGTCCAATTAGGACTGTTTATATCTCTGTGAGTCGTTAACTTGAGTCGTGTCCAATTAGGACTGTTTATATCTCTGTCAAACTTGAGTCGTTATGTCCAATTAGGACTGTTTATATCTCTGTCAAACTTGAGTCGTTATGTCCACTTAGGACTGTTTATATCTGTCCATGTCCTTAGGACTGTTCATATCTCTGTCAAACTTGAGTCGTTGTGTCCAATTAGGACTGTTTATATCTCTGTCAAACTTGAGTCGTTATGTCCAATTAGGACTGTTTATATCTCTGTCAAACTTGAGTCGTTATGTCCAATTAGGACTGTTTATATCTGTCAAACTTGAGTCATGTCCACTTAGGACTGTTTATATCTGTCAAACTTGAGTCGTTATGTCCAATTAGGACTGTTTATATATCTGTCAAACTTGAGTCATGTCCAATTAGGACTGTTTATGTCTGTCAAACTTGAGTCGTTATGTCCAATTAGGACTGTTTATATATCTGTCAAACTTGAGTCGTTATGTCCAATTAGGACTGTTTATATATCTGTCAAACTTGAGTCGTTGTGTCCACTTAGGACTGTTCATATCTATCAAACTTGAGTCGTTGTGTCCACTTAGGACTGTTTATATCTCTGTCAAACTTGAGTCGTTGTGTCCACTTAGGACTGTTTATATCTCTGTCAAACTTGAGTCGTTGTGTCCACTTAGGACTGTTCATATCTCTGTCAAACTTGAGTCGTTGTGTCCACTTAGGACTGTTCATATCTATCAAACTTGAGTCGTTGTGTCCACTTAGGACTGTTTATATCTCTGTCAAACTAGAGTCGTTGTGTCCACTTAGGACTGTTTATATCTCTGTCAAACTTGAGTCGTTGTGTCCACTTAGGACTGTTCATATCTCTATCAAACTTGAGTCGTTGTTTCCACTTAGAAACACCAGGATGAATATGTGTAGATGTGGTTTTCGGAGGTGAATAGGTGGAGAGTTGATATTGATCGATTCTGTGGGTGTGTGCAAGCGTGCTGAGTGTTCGTTCTATAACCAAGTTGTGAAGTATTCTACACCCCTTGTTACCATTCGTTATGTTTGTTCTTTTGAATTTAGTATTTAACGCGATCGTCGAGGA
>CM065708.1:36881377-36886377 GCA_017654935.2 Phymorhynchus buccinoides
TGCTATCTCAACGTGAATACAGGCCCTGGATCCGATAAATATAGTAGAGTGGCTCAACGTTTCCAGCACTGTGTGGACTTATGTGCTATAGGGTGCAATGATGGAGGTGTCTTGTTATGAATTGTACTGTTTGTTTTGTTGTTTACAGTTTGTTGAACGTTGGTCAGATACATTGATGAGTGTTTTGCACCAAGTGGTCGAACTTTACGCGGTGACAGATCTGAGATGACCGTAGCTGTTGACGGGACTATAATGGAAATAAAAAAAATAAAAATAAGAATCTGACAATTATGTTCTAATAAATTTTAGAACAAATATGAACTTTTATTTTAGTGTTCTTTTGTTTTGTTTTCCACTCGTTGCTTTTCTGCTAGTTGGCGGTCAGCTTGCTTCCAATTGGCGGGCTAGTCAACTTCCGGTAGTCACGTGACTCGCCGAGCGAGTCAATAGGTGAAACATAATATAGTTATTTGCTGTTCTAGGTAAGAACAGTTTATCCTGTTATTGTCGCCCTTTTTGCTATGATCAACTTCCATTGACAGTTTATATTGTGATTATCGTTACCCTCTTTACTATGATCAACATCCATTGACAGTTCATATTGTGATTAGTGTTACCCTTTTTACTATGATCAACATCCATTGAGAGTTCATATTGTGATTAGTGTTACCCTTTTTACTATGATCAACATCCATTGACAGTTCATATTGTGATTAGTGTTACCCTTTTTACTATGATCAACATCCATTGAGAGTTCATATTGTGATTAGTGTTACCCTTTTTACTATGATCAACATCCATTGACAGTTCATATTGTGATTAGTGTTACCCTTTTTACTATGATCAACATCCATTACCAGTTCATATTGTGATTAGTGTTACCCTTTTTGCTATGATCAACATGTATTACCAGTTTATGTTGTGATTATTGTTACCCTTTTTGCTATGATCAACATGTATTACCAGTTTATATTATGATTATCGTTACCCTTTTTGCTATGATCAACATGTATTACCAGTTTACATTGTGATTAGTGTTACCCTTTTTGCTATGATCAACATGTATTACCAGTTTATATTGTGATTAGTGTTACCCTTTTTGCTATGATCAACATGTATTACCAGTTTATATTGTGATTAGTGTTACCCTTTTTGCTATGATCAACATGTATTACCAGTTTATATTGTGATTATTGTTACCCTTTTTGCTATGATCAACATGTATTACCAGTTTATATTGTGATTATTGTTACCCTTTTTGCTATCAACATGTATTACCAGTTTACATTGTGATTAGTGTTACCCTTTTTGCTATGATCAACATGTATTACCAGTTTATATTGTGATTATTGTTACCCTTTTTGCTATGATCAACATGTATTACCAGTTTATATTGTGATTATCGTTACCCTTTTTGCTATCAACATGTATTACCAGTTTATATTGTGATTAGTGTTACCCTTTTTGCTATGATCAACATGTATTACCAGTTTACATTGTGATTAGTGTTACCCTTTTTGCTATGATCAACATGTATTACCAGTTTACATTGTGATTAGTGTTACCCTTTTTGCTATGATCAACATGTATTACCAGTTTATATTGTGATTATTGTTACCCTTTTTGCTATCAACATGTATTACCAGTTTACATTGTGATTAGTGTTACCCTTTTTGCTATGATCAACATGTATTACCAGTTTATATTGTGATTATTGTTACCCTTTTTGCTATGATCAACATGTATTACCAGTTTATATTGTGATTATCGTTACCCTTTTTGCTATCAACATGTATTACCAGTTTATATTGTGATTAGTGTTACCCTTTTTGCTATGATCAACATGTATTACCAGTTTACATTGTGATTAGTGTTACCCTTTTTGCTATGATCAACATGTATTACCAGTTTACATTGTGATTAGTGTTACCCTTTTTGCTATGATCAACATGTATTACCAGTTTATATTGTGATTATTGTTACCCTTTTTGCTATGATCAACATGTATTACCAGTTTATATTATGATTATCGTTACCCTTTTTGCTATCAACATGTATTACCAGTTTATATTATGATTATTGTTACCCTTTTTGCTATCAACATGTATTACCAGTTTATATTGTGATTAGTGTTACCCTTTTTGCTATCAACATGTATTACCAGTTTATGTTGTGATTAGTGTTACCCTTTTTGCTATGATCAACATGTATTACCAGTTTATATTGTGATTAGTGTTACCCTTTTTGCTATGATCAACATGTATTACCAGTTTATATTATGATTATCGTTACCCTTTTTGCTATCAACATGTATTACCAGTTTATATTATGATTATTGTTACCCTTTTTGCTATCAACATGTATTACCAGTTTATATTGTGATTAGTGTTACCCTTTTTGCTATGATCAACATGTATTACCAGTTTATATTGTGATTAGTGTTACCCTTTTTGCTATCAACATGTATTACCAGTTTACATTGTGATTATTGTTACCCTTTTTGCTATGATCAACATGTATTACCAGTTTATATTGTGATTATTGTTACCCTTTTTGCTATGATCAACATGTATTACCAGTTTACATTGTGATTATTGTTACCCTTTTTGCTATCAACATGTATTACCAGTTTACATTGTGATTATTGTTACCCTTTTTGCTATGATCAACATGTATTACCAGTTTATGTTGTGATTATTGTTACCCTTTTTGCTATGATCAACATGTATTACCAGTTTATGTTGTGATTATTGTTACCCTTTTTGCTATGATCAACATGTATTACCAGTTTATATTGTGATTATTGTTACCCTTTTTGCTATGATCAACATGTATAACCAGTTTACATTGTGATTAGTGTTACCCTTTTTGCTATGATCAACATGTATTACCAGTTTATGTTGTGATT
Organism: Phymorhynchus buccinoides; assembly: GCA_017654935.2. NCBI lineage: Eukaryota > Metazoa > Mollusca > Gastropoda > Neogastropoda > Raphitomidae > Phymorhynchus > Phymorhynchus buccinoides. The sequence goes on from CM065708.1 coordinate 36,884,286, forward strand.
ATTGTTACCCTTTTTGCTATGATCAACATGTATTACCAGTTTATGTTGTGATTATTGTTACCCTTTTTGCTATGATCAACATGTATTACCAGTTTATATTGTGATTATTGTTACCCTTTTTGCTATGATCAACATGTATTACCAGTTTATATTGTGATTATTGTTACCCTTTTTGCTATGATCAACATGTATTACCAGTTTATATTGTGATTAGTGTTACCCTTTTTGCTATGATCAACATGTATTACCAGTTTATGTTGTGATTAGTGTTACCCTTTTTGCTATGATCAACATGTATTACCAGTTTATATTGTGATTAGTGTTACCCTTTTTGCTATGATCAACATGTATTACCAGTTTACATTGTGATTAGTGTTACCCTTTTTGCTATGATCAACATGTATTACCAGTTTACATTGTGATTATTGTTACCCTTTTTGCTATGATCAACATGTATTACCAGTTTACATTGTGATTAGTGTTACCCTTTTTGCTATGATCAACATGTATTACCAGTTTACATTGTGATTATTGTTACCCTTTTTGCTATCAACATGTATTACCAGTTTATATTGTGATTAGTGTTACCCTTTTTGCTATCAACATGTATTACCAGTTTGCATTGTGATTAGTGTTACCCTTTTTGCTATGGATATCAACTATGTATGGACAAGTCAGTACAGCAAACACTAGGTCACACAGAAACCCAAACATTTGTGTATAACACAACACTAAATGCTCTTGAAAATGTCCATCTTCGTTTTTTCATAAATATAAAAGTGTGTGTGAGAGAGAGAAGGAAACAAAGTAAAGTGCGTTGAGAATGGTGAAAAAAACGTAATGCTAATGGGTTGTTTTAATTAAATGTATGGACCGTTTATATTCTGATGTATTACCCTTTTGGATGTGATGATCAACATGTATAGAGTGTTTACATTGTGACTATTGTTACCTTTTTTTGCTGTGGTTATCAATATGTATTGACAGTTTATATTCAGGTTAGTGTTGTCCTTTTTGTTGTGATAACAAAAATATATTGACGGTTTATATTGTGATTGATGTTACCGTTTTCCCTGTGGTTATCAGCATGTAATGACACTTTATATTGCATATATATGTGTGTGTGATTGTTATACATTTTGGTGTAATCATCACGTACAGACACTTGATATTCTGATACTCATATCTTTGTGAAGATTGAATAAGAGGTTTGTGCTGTGTTTTGTGGTGTGTGTGTGTGTGTGTTGTGTAGGTGTGTGAGCATATAGGATGCAATGATGGAGGTGTCATGTTATGAATTGTACTGTATGTTTTGCTTACAGGTTGTTGAACGTTGGTAAGATACATTGATGAGTGTTTGGTAATAAGTGGTCCAACTTTACGCGGTGACAGTCCTGACATGACCATAGCTGTTGACGGGACTATAATGGAAATAAATAAATAAATAGGTGTGTGAGCATGCATGTGCGTACATGCGTGAAGAGATTTGTGCTGTTTTGTGGTGTGTGTTGTGTACGTGTGTGCGCATGTATGCGTGCGTGTGTGCTTGTCTGTGTTTTGGTTTTGTGGGTTATGTGTGCATGCATGTATATGTGTGTGTCTGTATGCATGTGTGTGTCTGTCTGCCTGTGTAGGCCCTACGATGTGTGTGTGTATGTGTATGTGTATGCTCTAACGTTAGTGTATGTGTGTTGGTGTATGTGGTCAGTCAGTGCAACTCAGTTGCTATGGCTTACTGAATGGAAGATGAATAAAGTGTGTGTGTGTGTGTGTGTGTGTGTGTGTGTGTGTGTGTGTGTGTGTGTGTGTGTGTGTGTGTGTGTGAGTGAGAAACAATAAACAAATGTTTTAATTTCTACAGGCCACCAACCCTTAATGGAGGGAGAGAAAGAGAGAACGAGAGAGAGAGAGAGAGAGAGAGAGAGAGAGAGAGAGAGAGAGAGCATTAAGATTAATATTAAACTTATAGCCCCGTCGACAACAAAGGCCATGTCAGGGCTGGCACCACGTTCAATCTTACCACGTATTAAAAAGGTATAAAACCACGAGGTAAAAACAAAATCAAATTTAGTTTTTCTTAAAATACTTTTTG
>CM065708.1:36896377-36911377 GCA_017654935.2 Phymorhynchus buccinoides
CCAGACGTCTAGATTGCTGTAGTTTTCTTTAGCAGAGAGTTATTTAGGCCTATAATATGATCGAAAGGCCCTTCTCTTTCAATGCTGTCTGAATCGATTTCTTTGTATGTCAGGAAATAATCATTGATGTGTGAGATAGATTGGGATATTCGCTGTCTGAATCGATTTTTTTGTGTAAATCTGTTGTAGATCGTGTATTTGTGTGTCGTTATATGCGTGTGCGCGCACATGCATGTATGTGTATGTGTGTGTGTGTGTTTGTGCACGCATGCACGCGCGTTCACGTGTGTTTGCATCGTGTTTGTGTGTACATGAACATATGCGTGTAAACACCTACAATATCATTATAATTATCAATTCGTTCGGTTTACATTAAATGTAAATCTTGGGCCTTTTACTGGTATTGCAATACATCCAGGATCGAAACACCATCAGTATGGTTAGAAATGTCCCATATGCACCCGTTCCAGGGGTACATTAAAGACACACTGACCCACCATAATTAAGTCCCTTGTTTTTTTCTGGGTAGCTGAGGACAAATGCCCCAACTTCAAATTGAGGCTGCTCTTAAAATGATATTTCGCTTTGAATTTGGCGACATTTGTATGGGAGTCAAACCTGGCCAAAACAAGATTTCGTACCAGCCATAAGAGGGGAAACACGTGACACTCGTGATGTTTGACACGTGATCTGGTGGGTCTTTACATTTATTTATCTCTCTCGCACCTACAAGGAGGACAAGATCAATAGTAGCGTGTGTTTATATGGGTAAGAAATGTGCGTAAGTAATTAACAAGGCTAAATCCGACGATGGCACAGGAGGGAACGCGTTCGCCTCGTGTCGACTAAACCCGAGTTCGAACCTGGCTACAGGTTTTTTCCCCCTCTCCCTTTGCACTAGGCCTTAACGGTCTGAACGTGGAGTCTTTCGGATGAGACGATAGTAGTATTACTCCCGATGATCGGAGCCCCATTTGGGAGTAAGTAATCGATGAAGTAATGTATCGATTTATCGATTAAGGAATGAATCGATTAAGGGACTAGCTATAGATCGTGTTACGGGATGCCGGGGTTATCACGAACTCGTTAACGTCAGCGATAGGATGAAGAAGGGGCCTATCAGGACAAGTCGAACCCATAAACTGACACTGGACGTATCGGTAACTCATCACAGGGCCTGTAACTGATAGGATGAAGGGGGTGTAGACTGACACTGGACGTATCGGTAACTCATTACAGGGCCTGTAACGGATAGGATGAAGGGGGTGTAGACTGACACTGGACGTATCGGTAACTCATTACAGGGCCTGTAACGGATAGGATGAAGGGGGTGTAGACTGACACTGGACGTATCGGTAACTCATTACAGGGCCTGTAACTGATAGGATGAAGGGGGTGTAGACTGACACTGGACGTATCGGTAACTCATCACAGGGCCTGTAACGGATAGGATGAAGGGGGTGTAGACTGACACTGGACGGATCGGTAACTCATCACAGGGCCTGTAACGGATAGGATGAAGGGGGTGTAGACTGACACTGGGTTGATCGGTAACTCATCACAGGGCCTGTAACGGATAGGATGAAGGGGGTGTAGACTGACACTGGACGTATCGGTAACTCATTACAGGGCCTGTGACTGATAGGATGAAGGGGGTGTAGACTGACACTGGACGTATCGGTAACTCATCACAGGGCCTGTAACGGATAGGATGAAGGGGGTGTAGACTGACACTGGGTTGATCGGTAACTCATTACAGGGCCTGTGACGGATAGGATGAAGGGGGTGTAGACTGACACTGGACGTATCGGTAACTCATCACAGGGCCTGTAACGGATAGGATGAAGGGGGTGTAGACTGACACTGGACGTATCGGTAACTCATTACAGGGCCTGTGACTGATAGGATGAAGGGGGTGTAGACTGACACTGGACGTATCGGTAACTCGGTAACTCATTACAGGGCCTGTGACTGATAGGATGAAGGGGGTGTAGACTGACACTGGACGTATCGGTAACTCGTTACAGGGCCTGTGACTGATAGGATGAAGGGGGTGTAGACTGACACTGGGTTGATCGGTAACTCATTACAGGGCCTGTGACTGATAGGATGAAGGGGGTGTAGACTGACACTGGACGTATCGGTAACTCATTACAGGGCCTGTAACGGATAGGATGAAGGGGGTGTAGACTGACACTGGACGTATCGGTAACTCATTACAGGGCCTGTGACTGATAGGATGAAGGGGGTGTAGACTGACACTGGACGTATCGGTAACTCGTTACAGGGCCTGTGACTGATAGGATGAAGGGGGTGTAGACTGACACTGGGTTGATCGGTAACTCATTACAGGGCCTGTGACTGATAGGATGAAGGGGGTGTAGACTGACACTGGGTTGATCGGTAACTCATTACAGGGCCTGTAACGGATAGGATGAAGGGGGTGTAGACTGACACTGGATTGATCGGTAACTCATTACAGGGCCTGTAACGGATAGGATGAAGGGGGTGTAGACTGACACTGGGTTGATCGGTAACTCATGACAGGGCCTGTAACGGATAGGATGAAGGGGGTATCTGAAAGTTTAAAAAAAACCTAGTTGTTTTGTGTGATTATGATAAGAAATAAAGAAAAGTGTTAAGATCAACTTTTGGTTTCTTTCTCCATCATATCCAAAATCGTAGGAAATCCCAGTACACGGAATATTGTTCTGATTAAGAACAAAACAACCAAAAACTTATTTTGTAACTAGTTGTTTTGTTCATGACATGGGGGCAGGGTTGATGCCTTGTAGACCTATGTAGTCTGATTGCTTTAAAAAAAAAAAGTGTATAACAAATAAATAAGCCAAACAAGATGCTTTCTCTCGTCCATTCTCTTTTCTTCAAAACAGAAAACAAATAGTCTAAGGCAGAAGCAAACAAAGAAACAAAACAAAATACTTTCTTTCGTCCATTCACTTTTTTTTGGCAAAAAGACAAAAATTCCAAGGCAATAGCAAAAAACAAAAAATACAAAACTGCGCGTGGGTGTAGACAAGATACTATGTAATAAGTAGACCATTCTCCCTTTTTTTCTCCAAAATAAACAAAAAATAACTCAAGGCAGAAACAAACAAACGAAGGTTTATATGATACTTTATCTCGACCATCTCCAAAATAAACAAAAAATAACTCAAGGCAGAAACAAACAAACGAAACAAGTGAATCCAAAATAAACAAAAAATTGTTCTGTGTATCTGCGTGACCATTCTCCCTTTTGTTCTCCAAAATAAACAAAAAATAACTCAAGGCAGAAACAAACAAACGAAACAAGATACTTTCTCTCGACCATTCTCCCTTTTTTTCTCCAAAATCAAAAAATAAAAGGCAGAAACAAACAAACGAAACAAAATAGTCTAAGGCAAGATAATCTCGACCATTCTCCCTTTTTTTCTCCAAAATAAACAAAAAAAACAAAGAAACAAACAAACGAAACAATACTTTATACTTTCCAAAATAAACAAAAAATAACTCGATACTTTATCTCCATTCTCCCTTTTTTTCTCCAAAATAAACAAAAAATAACTCAAGGCAGAAACAAACAAACGAAACAAGATACTTTATCTCGACCATTCTCCCTTTTTTTCTCCAAAATAAACAAAAAATAACTCAAGGCAAGATACTTTAGACCATTCTCCCTTTTTTTCTCCAAAATAAACAAAATAACTCAAGGCAGAAACAAACAACGAAACAAGATACTTTATCTCGCCCATTCTCCCTTTTTTTCTCCAAAATAAACAAAAAAAACTCAAGGCAGAAACAAACAAACGAAACAAGATACTTTAACTCTCCAAAATAAACAAAAAAAGAAACAAACAAACGAAACAAGATACTTTATCTCGACCATTCTCCCTTTTTTTCTCCAAAATAAACAGACCATTCTCCCTTTTTTTCTCCAAAATAAACAAAAAATAACTCAAGGCAGAAGCAAACAAAGAAACAAAACAAAATACTTTATCTCGATACTTTATCTCGCCCATTCTCCCTTTTTTTCTCCATTCTCCCTTTTTCTCTCCAAAATAAACAAAAAATAACTCAAGGCAGAAACAAACAAACGAAACAAGATACTTTATCTCGACCATTCTCCCTTTTTTTCTCCAAAATAAACAAAAAATAACTCAAGGCAGAAACAAACAAACGAAACAAGATACTTTATCTCGACCATTCTCTTTTTTTTAAAGAAACAAAAAAATACTACGAGACAGAAAAGGCAAACAAACATAAAGATACTTTATCTCGTCCATTCTCTTATCATATGTAAACAATAATAGTCCAAGACAAACGAAGTAATATCTTTCGAATCCATTTTAGTCTTAAAATATAAAAAAAAGAGAAAAATGTTAAAGTAATCTTTGAGTTAAAAACATATTTTATTTAAAAAATGTTAGGAGACTTTGCTTTGACTTTGGTTCTTTGATGCGAAGCAGAAAGAAAAAAAGTGTTGATCTTAATACTTTTTAAAAAATGTTAGGAGACTTTGCTTTGACTTTGGTTCTTTGATGCGCAGCAGAAAGAAAACAAGTGTTGATCTTAATACTTTTTCTTTATTTCTTCTCATAATCACACACACAAACTAGGGTATTTTTACCTTTCAGATACAATAAACGAATGAAACAAACAAAAACAAAGTATGGTGTCAGGTTCTACGTATTGATGTGTTTGGTGTGTGTCTGGGTCAAACGAACTAAAAGCAACAACAAGTAAACAAACACGCACACAAACATTAAGAAAACAAAACAGACAGAAGGAAAGAAGGAAGGTTAAACTCTTTTTTTTTAAACACCACTAACAACAAAATCACACAAATCTTTAAAAAAAAGTCATGAGAAAAAAAGCAAGAAAAAAAAGCCAAGCAACATCAAATATATTTTCCTAACCTTAATCTTTTTCTCTTCGTGGGTTAAGAACAACAAAACAAAAAAATAAAATAAAAAGGGGTTGAGAACAAAATAAACACACATTTGAAACCAAATGTACATTCGAATTCAGGGGCTAAGGACCAAAACATTTAATAAAAGAAGGAAATCTTTGAAAATATCATCTCAAGACAGCACCATTAAGGGGCAGCTGCTTTCACTCCAAAACAAAAGAAAGAAAGAAAAGTCTTACATGATCTCCCTTGCTGTAAACAACATGGCTGCCTTCCTACGTCCAGAGTGTTATGGCAATGGATTGCGAAAGAGACCTAAAAAACAGACAGAAAAGTCTTACATGATCTCCCTTGCTGTAAACAACATGGCTGTCTTCCTACGTCCAGAGTGTTATGGCAATGGATTGCGAAAGAGACCTAAAAAACAGACAGAAAAGTCTTACATGATCTCCCTTGCTGTAAACAACATGGCTGCCTTCCTACGTCCAGAGTGTTATGGCGATGGATTGCGAAAGAGACCTAAAAAACAGACAGAAAAGTCTTACATGATCTCCCTTGCTGTAAACAACATGGCTGCCTTCCTACGTCCAGAGTGTTATGGCGATGGATTGCGAAAGAGACCTAAAAAACAGAAAGAAAAGTCTTACATGATCTCCCTTGCTGTAAACAACATGGCTGTCTTCCTACGTCCAGAGTGTTATGGCAATGGATTGCGAAAGAGACCTAAAAAAACAGCAAGAAAAGTCTTACATGATCTCCCTTGCTGTAAACAGCATGGCTGTCTTCCTACGTCCAGGGTGTTATGGCGATGGATTGCGAAAGAGACCTAAAAAACAGCAAGAAAAGAAAGCAAGCAGACATACAAACAAACCCCCAAACACCATCATGACAGAAAGAAAGACATTTTTAAAAAGTTGACAATTACGCAAATACACCCATCACGCAATCATCATTAGTCAATAACAAAGACAGAAAGAAAAACACACAAAAAACCCCATCTTCAAAACCACAACATACAGTTTCATTTTAATTCAGTGATCAAGGACAACAACAACAACAACAACAAGCAATGAAACAACAACAAAAAAACACAGAAATCATTAGAAATATACTGTAATAACAACAACATCAAGAAGGGTTTCGTTCACAGAAAACCTGACACGATCTGCCCCTGTAATACACAGCATGGCTGTCTACCTGGCTGGTAAGGGAATTAGTCATTATCAACATTCTGTTCATATATTATTGTAACAAAAGGAACATAACCTATTAGCATACAATGGCTCACGCTTGCGTTAACCCTTTCACCGCCAGCCATATTTCAGCCAAAAATGTCCATTCAATTTACCTGGGTAGAGAACAAAATCCATCTGCAGTATTGGGGATTCTTCTATGACATGTTTAAAATAAGATATATCCTTACTTCCAAAAACTAACACAACATGGTCTTTGGATAATAGACCCCAATTTGATGCCTTTTAGTTACATATGTGTTAAATCACTGTGGTGCTAAAATGCGACTTTGGCGGTGACAGGGTTAACTCTCACATTCCTTAACGTTTGGGGTAAGGGGGTTCTTTTTTTTATTTTTTCTATGAAAAAACGACCTTTGCTCAAACGGCTTTTGACATTAGTTGACATTAGTCTGTAGTAGGGGCCAACAGTAACATGAGAGCTGTAGAACTGATGATTTTCTACAGTAATAAAAAAATCACGGTACAGTTTAGTCTCTTGTTTATAACCCTCAAACGAGATGGCCTTGCACCAACTCTGGCGCTGCGGCCCGAGGGATGGGTTGGCCTTTGGGGACCTTCCCTAACACCAGCTGTCCTCGAATCATATTTGCCGAAAGAGTGGGGATGTACCCCGGGCAAGGCATCTCCGCTATAAACAAATTCTAGCCCAGCCCACCTGAATAGCCTCTGTCCCCCTCTGTTATCTGGTAGTCATAGTCGGGAACGACTGACTAGCACACATAGAACACGCCATACTTTTATTTTGTGTGTTTTTTGTTGGTGATAACCCCGGTATCCCGTAACACGATCTATAATATTCCCTTCATCGGTTCCTTCCTTAATCGGTAAATCGATACGTTAGTTCATCGATTACTTACTCCCAAATGGGGCTCCGATCATCGGGAGTAATACTACTGACGATAAACCGAGGTCCCGTGTGCCCATGCACTTAACACACACGTTAAACCCAGTGGCAACGAAAATGTTGTCATTATTTGGTCAAAATGTACCCCCCTCCCCTTTCCTTCCTTATCAGTCGCACAAAAATGGCATGCATAAAAAAGGGGCGGTGCTCCTGTGGCTTCGACGTGCTCTCCAGGTGGGAGCAACCCGAATTTCACAGAGAGGCCTCTGTGACTATAAAGTACCTAGGGTAAGTCCTTCGATATTGTTCCAGTTCTCAAATTGTACCTTTCTTATTGCTACGAAACTACTGTTTCAAATAACCTGATTGGTCAGCAGTTTGAAGGCTTACTTCCTGCCACTTCGTTGCGCCAACAAAGATGGCGACAGCCAGTCCTCCTAAGAAAAGGGGAGTAAAAACGTTGTTCGATGGCTTTGCTTTTATATTAGCACAACAACAACATTGTGTGCTCCACTTGTAAAGCACATGTTTTAATAATTGTGACTTATGTGTTGATTACTACTGGCATACCTACAAACATTGATGGTAGATTTACATCTCTCCAATTTATCATTTTTGTTTGTGGCTCAAGCCACAAACCTATAACTCACTTTGTCGGTCTGTCTGTCTGTCTGTCTGTCTGTCGGTCGGTCGGTCGGTCCAAAATAGTCGCACATTTTGACAAAATTGTCGCACTTCAAATCGAGGCTACACTTCAAATTGAGGCCGCTCTTTAAAATGATGTATTTTAAAAGCGTACAAAATAATAAACATACGTAATACAGACACTACAACAGACACGACGAGTATGCGGTGCTTCTTTTGATGAGTTTAAGTAGGATACATAGTTTTAAATGTTTTCCAAAAGATATAAAAAGTTACGAAATGGTGCAGAGATAACATTCTGGTTTACAGATTAAAATTATTGAAAAGCCAGAGGAGGTGACTCATGATTGGAGTGGTAAAAATAGACCGCGTGCCACAAACTATTGCGATTTCGCGCTTGTTTCCAGAGGGGTTCCATGTGTAGTACAACTAGCATGTGCACTTATCGTGCCACTGGATATTTTGTATATTGCACCAGTGGTGCAATGTGTAAACTTAGGGGTTTACTTCATAAATATTACAATTCGTTTGCTTTACTGCAGTAAAAATATACTTGGACTTAAACTTGATTCAGCGCAATATTTTAAGTTGGTTGACTTTGAAAGATTCGTTTTGCCTTGGCATGAGGCTGTGTCAGACCAGTTGACATAAGCTAGAACGCCAAGGCTATATCAAAATGTTGTTATGCTCTGAATGGTTGTGCGGGGATTGTCTTAAGCCATGACAAGCTCCCAGCATAACATCATCAGTCTAAAATCCCCCGAAGACGGAATGTGGCTGCCCACATGGCGGGGTAATCAAAAACGGTCACACACGTAATGTTCTCACACCTAGCTGGTGCATTTGTACTGAATTGTTCAACTGCTCTGGCTGTTGGGATGATCCCTGGAGTCGTTAAGCCAGGGAACAGCAACAACAACAAAGATTCGTTTATCTTACAATCTTGTCTTGAATGAATCTATTATACTAATGGGCTATGATAAAGATATAAGAATCGATGCGGTTTTTCATTTCATTCTACTGTTGGCTAAACAGTATATATATACATGTAAAATGAATGATACACGCCCAAGAACTTTGGTATTTTTGAAAAAAAACTACATTATCGATATAAAATTGAAGAATACAATGCAAAAATAAGTATGGAACATTCACAGTTTGTTTTGAAATGGGCAGCATATGTGCGAACCTTTATTGATATCTAATTGTTTTATTTTAATTTTTTCTTCTACCCCTCCACTACTGTATTATACACCTGAAGCTTCACCAGACCATATTTTTGCCATATTTTATGATATCTGTAAATATACTATATCACTTACAATTTTCGTGTACCTTTATTATGTATGTTGAGGCCATCATATTGTGCAAATGAATATCTATAAAAACAAAACAAAAAAGAAAACAGATGAATATTTCCATCCAACAGCCTCTCTCTCTCTCTCTCTCTCTCTCTCTCTCTCTCTCTCATTTCCTTCCATTCTCTCATTCTCTCTCTTTCTAACAACCTAATGCTAGACACACGAATAATACTGTCATGGTCTGTTCATTTTTGCTTACGTTGCTTTTGCCATTGCTTGTTTTGTTTGTTTGCATGTTATTGGTTATCTTTATTTTTATCTTTATTTTTTATTGTTTATGCGTGTATACATTGCTTTGTTTTTCCTGCAAAATTGTAATTGGAAAAAAAGAAAAAAAGTTCCAAAAAAAAGAAGAAAAAAAAAAGAAAAAAAAAAAGATTCGTTTATCTTCATTGGTTTGAGGGTATTGATTTACTCAGTAGATTATTTTCCCCATTACCTTTAATTTGATAGCTTTGTTATGAATGACAACTGTACTCGATAACGTCATGCTTAAATAAATAAGTTGTAAGTTTAGTTTAGTGTTCGTATTTTCCTTGCAAGTTCAAAACATACATCTAATAATAGAATGGTCGTCCATATTGTACCTACTGGTACAATATCAACGTACCTACGGGTACAATATCAACGACAGGGGGTCATTATTGGATCACTTTACGATTATTTTTGTGTGTGCATTTTATCCAAAATGGAGCAACTATTTGTTGGGGTCTTTAAGAAAGGAATACAAATTAGCTTACGACTGTGGCTTATTAAAGTTTGTTGTTTTGTGAGAGTGTGGAGCTATAGCTCTTTTCCCTTAGCAGGTACAATATTGAAGGATTTACCCTAATACCTAATGTCTAAAGCCGGCGACATACTATGTGACTGCCTCATGTGACTCGATCAGGTCGTGACGTTTCACTTCATTTGCATACCATCCTGCTCGATCGGTCTGACTCAGTCGGCCCCAGTCAGGTGACAGGGCCGAATAGGACAGGTTCTAAATCGAGCTGATCGAGTCAGATGGCTTGTGACCTCTTCTGTGCGGGAATATTTTTTTTTATCTATGTCACGACCTGATCGAGTCATATGAGGCAGTCGCATAATCTGTCTCCCGCTTAATACCTAAGGGTGTTCACGCATTCTCATAGCGTGACGTCCAGAGCTACCAGGTGCGTGCCAGAGGAAGCATCGTCGGACAAGGACTTTATGTTCGTCTGCGTGTTCTGTGTATATGCTTCAACGTCCCCGGTATGGCTGCCTGAACGAAATGATGTTTATGACACAGTTATAATCTATAATATATATCACACTAAGGCCCGAAGTGTAAAACAACGTAAAAACTCGGATACCGCGTGAATGTCGGACTCTTGCTGGCCATACAGTTCCAGAAGAACGCGTTGGGACGTGATTCCGCTATGTCTGGTTCAAAATGTTGCTTTTGAAAGTTGATTTTGAAAGCAAAATGTATAAAATGTTGATTGAAATTTGGTGTCGTCTGCGTCGCCCGAGCTGTGTCGGAAATTGCCGAATCTACCTCGGAAAACACGAAGAATGCCGAACCTGTGTTTCGTAACTTCCGCCCTTGGGAGGGGGGGGGGGGGGGGGGGGGGGGGGGGTGTGAAGGAGGGGGCAGACGCAGACAGACAGATACAAAGACAGACCGATGGAGAAAGAAAAAAATGAGACACTCTCACAGACAGACAGACAGACAGACAGACAGACACACACACACACACACGCACGCACGCACGCACGCACGCACGCACGCACGCACGCACGCACACACACACGCGAGAGCGCACGCACACACAGAGAGAGAGAGAGAGAGAGAGAGAGAGAGAGAGAGAGAGAGACACTGGACACTGGACACTGGAAAACTTTATTTGACAAGGATAAAGATTTTAGGCGATGCCTATTCTTACAATCTGTCCTTTGTTGTTGTTGTTTAATGACAGAGACAGAGACAGACATACAGACAAATATTCAAACAGAAACAGAGAGCGTTAGCAAATAATCTCTCGTTCCAGTGATTTAATACTCCAATTCCTTTTGTAATAGAAATACAAATAATTGAAACAAACAAAAACAATATGAAGAACGATCAGATATATATATATATATATATATATATAACCAACTAACATTTTTTCCCCACAAAACCAAAACCAAAGCCTAAGTCTCTTGTGTCCGGGTATTTATTCGAATAATATATATATTATAGGAGACTGTACTGGGGGATTCATTTTTTTTTTTAAAATTTTAATTTTATTTTATTTTTTTAATTATGTGGACTCAATAGTCCAAACGAATTATCAAAACACACACACACACACACACACACACACACACACACACACACACACACACTGCAACACAATCTAATTATACACACAGAATGTGGGTCACAACAATGACGTCAAGAAAAGTTACGTGTTGTATTTGTTACGTCAAGTTTGTTCTACTGTCTGTCCCGCGTCCAAGGCCAAAAGCCGAAATATTGGGAATAGTCTACATTCTTTCTTGTTAGTTTTCCTTCTTTTTTTGTTCTGCTATATATATATATATATATATATCTATATAGTAAAGGTCAAGATGTGCCACCCCCCCTACCTATCTCGGTTAATTGTATTTTTCCGTTATTGCCTTTCTTAAAGCTGTATTTTAGGAACATTTTTAGCTAATAACCTTTTTGGAATACTAACCCTAACCCTAACCCTAGCCCTAACCCTAACCCTACCCCCCACCCTATAAGACGGAAAAACGCAACGAACCACAACTGTGACAAATCGCGGTGTACTGCAGTACGTAGTGGGGGGTAGGGTTAGGTTTAGGGTTAGGGTTAGTATTCCAAAAAGGTAATTAGCTAAAAATGTTCCTAAAATACAGCTTTATGTATGGTAAGAAAGGCAAAAACGGAAAAATACAATTAACCGAGAAATGCATGGGGGGTGGCACATCTTTACCTTTACCATATTCGGCTTTATTTTGCCAGTTAAAAAACCTGAAAGCCTTCCTCAGCCATTGAGTCGACCAGGTTAATAAATCAAAAATATAAAAGGTTGCATGCCTCACATAACCAATGTGTCAAACTGTGAAATAGAATCTGACAATTCTGATAATGGAAGAATTTAAAAGGTCACACTGACTGATTAGTTTTTGCAAGAAACACGTCGAGATCCATCTTTCAAATCTGCTCTCAAAACCCACCTTTTCAAATTACATCATAACCCTTAGGCCATATACTTATCGATTCTATTCTCACCCACGCACGCACGTACACACACATATACACACGCGCGCGCACACACACACACACACGTACTAACACACACACCATTACCAGCACCATCACTCACTCCACCCAAGAACACAATACATCATATTATTAAAAGGCAAGTGTGCGTCCGTGTGTGTGTGTGTGGAACACAGAACGGGCCTGATAACTCCGCCGTTTTTTGACCGAATCGCTTCAAATTTGCTATTAGCCCTAACGTGGCGATGGCCACGGCAACCAAGGCGGCCGTGTCATTTGCGCTGTTTGGCAAATGCGCAAAATGCGTATCCACGGCCTATCGGCGCCAGTATCTCCGGTATATCTGGACGGATTGCCTTCCAATTTGGAAGGTAGATGACCGGGGACAGTGACTATCTGGAAGCGAATCGATCTATAAACGCGCGCGATATACGCCGCTTGACCTTTTCACAAACCGCGGCGAAACGAGACCAGACATTGACTCGAAATCTCTAACGTGCATGGCCAGGTATAGGGACTATCTTGGTGCAACATTTCAACAGCATCCATTCATAAACGCGCGCGATATGAGCCAATTTACATTTGCGTGGACCCAAATTTCAAGCCGGCCACAACAAACACTTTACACAGAAACAACTCACTACTGTGCGCGCGCGGCCAACAAAAGGGTTGGAAAGCGGAGATTACTTTAGCGAGGTACCATATCGCGCTATTCACCACTATTGTCTTCCAGCTCATTGACGTTGAGTATGAGGTTAACGCGTGCGCGTGTGTGTATGGGGTGGGGGTGGGGAGTAGGGGGGCAGGGGTGGGAGTATGGGGGGCGTGGCTGGGGATGGGTGGGGTGGGGAGGGGGGGGTGGGTGATGGTTGGGGTGGGGTGGGGGGTGGTGCGGTGGCGGGTGGAACGGGATGAGAAAAGAAGATGGAAGGAGGGAGAGAGACAAAAGTAATAATATAATATTTCGCGGACCCGGCAAAACCGGTACTCAGCATTACCAGTATTTGGCGTTACCGGTACTAGGCGTTACCGGTACTCGGCGTTGCGCTAGTGATACAATAAAGCATCAACTCTCTCTCTCTCTCTCTCTCTCTCTCTCTCTCTCTCTCTCTCTCTCTCTCTCTCTCTCTCTCTCTCTCTCTCTCTCTCTCTCTCTCTCTCTCTCTCTGTGATACCAGTTTGTTCTGTGTTGTGTGTTGTAACATTAATTCAAGACTGGAAGACTAAGCCATTCTTGATTTGTTTGTGAGGCAGCATGCACAAAGCGCGACTCTCTGAATATTCCCATTTGCGCGACCGTACGAAAAGAGCGAATGTCACTGACAGAAAGAGCGAATGTCACTGACAGAAAGCGAGAGGGTCGTTGAGGATTGGGATGGGGCAAGAAGTACCTTACCAGAAAAAAATGTCTGTTACTTTCTTACTATCCCTAACCCTATCCCTAATCTATCCCTAACCCTATCCCTAACTTTCTGAGTTTTATGCGACTCTCTGAAATTCGCTCTTTTTGTCATTACTGTTCGCTCTTTTCGGCATCTTGTAGTTCGCGCATTTCGTAATGCTCCGGTTTTTTGAGCATCTCTCTACCACTGTTGTTGTGTACTGTGTGGGTGGTTGTCATAATAAACAGGTCTGGGTCCTCCTTTTTGGAGGATGAACTGGGAGGTGTATTGCTGTGCAACTACTTTCACTTTGCTAGGCGAATGGGTGCCATACATAACTTTGGTAAAAGGGGGTTAATTGCGAGAAGTTCCTTCCCCTGATTCTTTTCACTGTATTCGAATAATAAGATTCAGGGGAAAGAGGATAAAGGTTAGGCTACACGTCAACTAAAATCGTACGACTGTACGATACGACTCGATCACGTGGTCTCGCAGAACAAATGTGATTCGCGCTTCGAGACCACGTGATCGAATCGTGCCGAGCCTTAAGAGCTAAGCCAAGAAGGTATATTATGTCAATGGTGTTTGTTAATTGTGTGTTTGCGTGTGCTTGAGTGCATGCGTGCGTGCGCGCGTGTGTGTGTGTGTGTGCGCGCGCGTGTACGTGTGTGTGTGTGTGTGTGTGTGTGTGTGTGTGTGTGTGTGTGTGTGTGTGTGTGTGTGTGTGTGTTCATTCATTCATTCATTCATTCTTTCTTCTTTCTTTTTCTTTTTTTCTTTTTTTCTTTCATATTTTTCTTTCTGTCTGTCTTTATGCCTGTCTTTCTTTCTTTCATTCTTTCTTTGTTTCTTTCTTTCAGTCTTTCTTTCTTTCTTTCTTTCTTTCATTCATTCTTTCTTTCTTTCTTTCTTTCTTTCTTTCTTTCTTTATAGTTGTATTCTTAATTTCACTGACTCATTAATTAATTAATTCATACACTCACTCATTCATTCATACACTCATTCTTTTTTCTTTTTTCTTCTTTGATTCTATCTCTCTGTCTTGTCTTTCTTTCTTTTTTTCTTTCTTTATATTTTATTCTTAATTACGTTCATTCATTCATTCATTCATTCATTCATTCATTCATTCATTCATTCATTCAATCGAACATTCATTCATTCTTTCTTTTCCTTTTTAAAAAAATTCTTTCTCTCTCTCTCTGTCTGCCTTTCTTTCTTTATTTATATTTTTATTCTTAATTATAGTCAGTCAGTCATTCATTCAATTCAATTCAATTCAATACAACTTTATTCATCCTTGTGTGGAAATTAAATTGTGCGATCACAGGCCCGATAAACAATACTAAAAACATTCAGATTACA
>CM065708.1:36928877-36931402 GCA_017654935.2 Phymorhynchus buccinoides
AGATCCCCTTGACTGCCATATAACGTACCACCTACTTGTGACGTAAGTGTCCCGCGCGACCCCTCTGCAAGGCCCTGATGCTGCAATCCCCCCATCCACTTTGCCAGTCGCCATAATCAATGTCGACACCAGATATGTTAAGGGACCCATCAAGGCAGTGCTCATGGACAGTCCTGTCTATGACCTCATACTGGGATCACAGTATGTGTTTTTAGGGCACCCCTCTCAACCTGCCCTAGTTTCAGCGGCATTCCCTTCTTCCCAATCCACAATCCAACTCCCTCCCTCCTTCCCAAAGAGCAAATCTCCCTCAGCAGGGAAGAAACCTCTCAACGCGGCAAACCAAATTGCCGCGCGAGCCAATCCAGATTGTCCCAAGTCCCCAAGTCCGCCACAACTTGGAAAATCCTTCCCAAGGAATGTCCGCCTAACGACCCAAGACCACTCGCCACAGGTACCTCAGGTGAAAGGCAGCACTGTACCCGCAAACACCCACCGAAGGTACTATCGGGACAGGCCGCCGCACATCCAGCCGTCACCTACCCCTCCCTTTCAGCGAGTGGCAGTCGACTTGGTCGGGCCTCTACCTCAAACGGAAGAAGAAATTACGGTATATAGTCACTGTGGTCGACATATGTACCATGCAGTGCGATGCCGCCCCAATCTCCTCACTTGATGCTAGCCAGATAGCCGCGGCACTCAAAGCCATTTTCGCCCGAATCGGCCTACCAATCCACATCATCAGCAATGATGAATCCAGGCTAAAGGGGAACCTCAGGCAAGAGGTGTTTGCTATTCTGCAATCAACCTTGGGACAACTCAACACAGGATTGCCGCACCAACCTCAGTCGGAATCCATTCCACTGATCTCTAACCCACCTGCTCCTTTGAACTCTGTGTTGCGACCAGATGTTCCACCATTCCAGCCGACCCAGTCTCCCCACTAATTTGTCCCTGTCGCCCAAGTCGAAAGTGGAGTCGGCGTTCCACAGGAAGATTCCGGTACCAGAATCTTTTCTTCGGGGGGCCTCTGTGACGTAAGTGTCCCGCGCGACCCGCTTTCTTTTTTTCTTATCTACACCCCCCCCCCCCCCCCTCTCCTTTTCTTTTCTCTGTCCGGCCGCCACGTTAATTGCCACCCACCATCTAAAGAATGCCTGATTCCGGGATTGGTCCCTTTTCAAGTTCGAATTTTCTCCCCGGTCGGCACGTACCACCTACCGAGGTTATCTCCCTTCACGTCCCCCCCCCTCTTATCTACCCGTCTCATCACAAGAAAGTGACAACCACGGTTATCTCCCTTTGAAGACGGTTTTGCTTTTCCGAGCACGAGAAGGATTTTGAATGTCCGCATGTGTGATAAGGATGTAATAGGCGCGTGATTGTTCGGTACATTTAGAACAGCATCTTGTGACGTGTGGAACTGTAATAAACCAATAGCAGGCTTTCATTGTTTGAAAGTGAAGGCTATAATTGGCGTAGTGAGAAAAGTTTTTTTTTTCACACAAGACGCTGAAACTGACTAGAGCAACACCTCTCCCAGCCAGTCATAATAGCCCAACTAGTGAGTTTTATTGATGGCTGGTGATTGAGATTTGTTTTTTGTTTGATCCTATTTTTTGATCTAGATCCTATGTTCAATGATGAATAAGGAGTAGATAGATATGTTATAGAAAAGAAGTGGTAAACATTCTATTCTATTTATGTGCACTGATTATTTGTGTGTGTGTGTTTTTGACTTGAACACTTTTGGTACCAGAACCGGAGTTTATGCCTACTAACCCTTTTGTCTATTTTTAGTAGGAAACCTATGGGCCGCAATCTTGCACTATTTTTAGTAGGAAACCTATGGGCCGCAATCTTGCACTTTATGATACCATTCCTTTCCAGGTGTTGGATGGAGAATGATGTTGTCTTGATCACCTTTTATGTTTTACTGATCTCAGTTTGTTAACTGAAATTCAGTTTATTTATTAACTACATGTAGTGCTATTGTACAAGGGAAGCCTTCTAGCCGGTTGGGATTCACTAATTCCCTGCCGACTGAAGCCCCTTGTCTCTAAGCCATAGAGACCTACATCCACCTTCTCCTGTGATTATCAGCAGGGCATCGTGGGCCGGAAGATCATCCCGGACTCCACCAAGCACCAAGACGGGACCGCCGCCAAGACGACCCGCACCCAGAATCCGCGAGGAGACCACGCCTGAACCGTGCCATCCCGCGAAGCCGTAATCGGAACGACTGGGAGCTACTCTCACCTGACGAGCAAGCCCAGAACTTCAAACAGCTAAGTCCACCTGACTGAGCCAATCATTTGAACTTTCCTACTGACACCGAATATAATTAGTAACCCTTCCGGCATGGGGCGAACCTTATAGAAAGACAAAAGTCTTGTGAATCCTTTCGGATTTCATTGTTTTTTTATCCATATTTTGTTTTGGCGCCATTGAGCTGTTTTATTATTATTGTTGCATAATCTTATTCTTATGCAGATTTTGGGAGTAAATACAATACAAGTGTCAAA
>CM065708.1:36936902-36939402 GCA_017654935.2 Phymorhynchus buccinoides
GCCGCGCGAGCAAATCCAGATTGTCCCAAGTCCCCAAGTCCGCCACAACTTGGAAAATCCTTCCCAAGGAATGTCCGCCTAACGACCCAAGACCACTCGCCACAGGTACCTCAGGTGAAAGGCAGCACTGTACCCGCAAACACCCACCGAAGGTACTATCGGGACAGGCCGCCGCACGTACAGCCGTCACCTACCCCTCCCTTTCAGCGAGTGGCAGTCGACTTGGTCGGGCCTCTACCTAAACGGAAGAAGAAATTCCGGTACATAGTCACCGTGGTCGACATATGTACCATGCAGTGCGATGCCGCCCCAATCTCCTCACTTGATGCTAGCCAGATAGCCGCGGCACTCAAAGCCATTTTCGCCCGAATCGGCCTACCAAACCACATCATCAGCAATGATGAATCCAGGCTAAAGGGGAAACTCAGGCAAGAGGTGTTTGCTATTCTGCAATCAACCTTGGGACAACTCAACACAGGATTGCCGCACCAACCTCAGTCGGAATCCATTCCACTGATCTCTAACCCACCTGCTCCTTTGAACTCTGTGTTGCGACCAGATGTTCCACCATTCCAGCCGACCCAGTCTCCCCACTAATTTGTCCCTGTCGCCCAAGTCGAAAGTGGAGTCGGCGTTCCACAGGAAGATTCCGGTACCAGAATCTTTTCTTCGGGGGGCCTCTGTGACGTAAGTGTCCCGCGCGACCCCTCTTTCTTTATCTACACCCCCCCCCCCCCCTCTCCTTTTCTTTTCTCTGTCCGGCCGCCACGTTAATTGCCACCCACCATCTAAAGAATGCCGATTCCGGGATTGGTCCCTTTCAAGTTCGATTTGTCTCCCCGGTCAGCACGTACCACCTACCGAGGTTATCTCCCTTCACCCCCCCCCCCTCTTATCTACCGTCTCATCACAAGAAAGTGACAACCACGGTTATCTCCCTTTGAAGACGGTTTTGCTTTTCCGAACACGAGAAGGATTTTGAATGTCGGCACGTGATAAGGATGTAATAGGCGCGTGATTGTTCGGTACATTTAGAACAGCATCTTGTGACGTGTGGACTGTAATAAACCAATAGCAGGCTTTCATTGTTTGAAAGTGAAGCCTATAATTGGCGTAGTGAGAAAAAGTTTTTCACACAAGACGCTGAAACTGACTAGAGCAACACCTCTCCCAGCCAGAATAGCCCACCTAGTAAGTCTTATTGATGACTGGTGATTGAGACTGGTTGTTTGTGTGACTCTAGTTTTGATCTAGATCCTATGTTCAATGATGAATAAGGAGTAGATAGATATGTTATAGAAAAGAAGTGGTAAACATTCTATTCTATTTATGTGCACTGATTATTTGTGTGTGTGTGTTTTTGACTTGAACACTTTTGGTACCAGAACCGGAGTTTATGCCTACTAACCCTTTTGTCTATTTTTAGTAGGAAACCTATGGGCCGCAATCTTGCACTATTTTTAGTAGGAAACCTATGGGCCGCAATCTTGCACTTTATGATACCATTCCTTTCCAGGTGTTGGATGGAGAATGATGTTGTCTTGATCACCTTTTATGTTTTACTGATCTCAGTTTGTTAACTGAAATTCAGTTTATTTATTAATTAGTGCTATTGTACAAGGGAAGCCTTCAAGCCGGTTGGGATTCACTAATGCCCTGCCGACTGAAGCCCCTTGTCTCTAAGCCATAGAGACCTACATCCACCTTCTCCTGTGATTATCAGCAGGGCATCGTGGGCCGGAAGATCATCCCTGACTCCACCAAGCACCAAGACGGGACTGTCGCCAAGACGACCCGCACCCAGAATCCGCGAGGAGACCACGCCTGAACCGTGCCATCCCGCGAAGCCGTAATCGGAACGACTGGGAGCTACTCTCACCTGACGAGCAAGCCCAGAACTTGAAACAGCTAAGTCCACCTGACTGCGCCAATCATTTGAACTTTCCTACGGACACTAAAGATAATTAGTAACCCTTCCGGCATGGGGCGAACCTTATAGAAAGACAAAAGTCTTGTGAATCCTTTCGGATTTCATTGTTTTTTTATCCATATTTTGTTTTGGCGCCATTGAGCTGCTTTATTATTATTGTTGCATAATCTTATGCAGATTTTGGGAGTAAATAAAATACAAGTGTCAAATAATCCTGAACCCTTTGGTCAGACTGATGAGAGTGGGAGTCTTGTAATTTCATGTAAAACCCTACTTCTCTCTGTCTGCCATTTAGAGCAATTCAACCACTTGTATTTCTTACAACCATCTGACGAGCCAGAACCCGGGCACAAATATAAATTTATTAGATGAAAAGGGGCCGGGAAAGTTGCTCATCTCCCATACCCTAGAGAAGTGGGCTAAAGGCAAATTATCTAAAGTCTTCCCTAGGGACTTAGCCTTTTAACCCATCACCTCGTCACACTACTGACTTGATGACATCACTGATGACGTCATCATATGAAGAGGAATAACTCTGATGGTATGATGGCTTTTGCTCTAGCACACTCA
>CM065708.1:36944402-36948774 GCA_017654935.2 Phymorhynchus buccinoides
AGAAGAAGAAGAAGAAGAAGGAGAAAGCAGCTAGCGATCTGTTTTAGTAGGACACAGACGCAGATGGGTCCCTAATTGGAAGGGGCCACAATTGATGAATTAATTGTTTGGAGAGAAGAGAGGGAGAGAGTCCGAGAGAGAGCGAGAGAGAGAGAGAGAGGAAGCTAGAGAGAGAGAGAGAGAGAGAGAGAGAGACAGAGAGAGGAGAGAGAGGGGAGAAGAGAGAGAGAGAGAGAGAGAGAGAGAGAGAGAGAGAGAGAGAGAGAGAGAGAGAGAGAGAGAGAGAGGAGAGAGGGTGAGAGAGAGAGAGAGAGGAGAGAGGGGGAAGGAGGGAGAGAGAGGGAGAGAGAGAGAGAGAAGAGAGAGGATGAGAGGCAAGATAGATGATGGCGAGAGAGAGAGATAAGGGAGATAGAGGGAGAAGAGAGAGAGAGAGACAGAGACACAAAAAGAGAGAGAGAGAGATAGAGAGAGAGAGAAGAGGAGAGAGAGAGAAGAGGAGAGAGAGATGAGGGGGGGGGAACTGAGAGAGAGAGAGTGTGTGAGTTAGAGAGTGAGAGAGAGAGACAGAGATGGAGAGAGGGAGAGATAAAGATGATGAGAGACAGAGCGAGAGAGAGAGAGAGAGGGATGAGAGGGAGAGGAGAGGGGTGAGAGAGAGAGAGAGAGGGAGAGACGGAGAGAGAGGGAGAGAGACATACAGAGAGAGAGAGAGAGAGAAGAGAGAGAAGGGAGAGAAAAAGAGAGAGAGAGAGAGAGGAGAGAAAGAGAGAGAAGAGAGAGAGAGAGGCAGACACAGAGAGAGAGAGAGAGGGAGAGAGGGATAGATACAGAGAGAGAGAGAATAGGGAGAGAGAGAGATAGAGAGGAGAGTAGAGAGAGAGGGAGAGAGTGATAGATAAAGAGAGAGAGAGAGAGAGGAGAGGGCGAGAGAGAGAGAAGAGGAGAGAGAGGGAGAGAGAAAGAGAAAGAGAGGGAAGAGAGAGAGAGAGAGGGATAGAGATGAGAGAGGGAGAGAGAGAGGAAGGGAGAGAGAGAGAGAGACATACAGACAGACAGACGGAAGACAGGCAGAAGACAGATAGGACGGAGTGGGGGCGGGGGATAGAATTTTGTTTAAATATAAATTAAATAAAAAGCTATTTTATTTAATTACACAGAGAGCAATATGAATAATAAACCAGACTTGATGAGTCACTCAATGGCAATTTGATTCCCTCCGTTGCAGTTTGAAAACATGAACAGAACGGCAAGATGGTTAGTGCTAATGGAACGAAATAATGAAAGAGACACAGAGAGAGAGACAAGAAGCGAGGGATGAGAGAGAGGGATAGAGAGAGAGAGAGAGAGAAAGGAGAGAGAGAGAGAAGAGAGGAGAGAGAGCGAAGAGAGAGAGAAGATGAGAGAAGAGAGAGATGAGGGAGTGAGAGAGAGAGAGAGAAGAGAGAGAGAGAGAGCGAGAGAGAGGGGAGAGAGAGAGAGAGAGAGAGAGAGAGAGAGAGAGAGAGGGAGAGAGGAGAGGAGAGAGAGGAGAGAGAGAGAGAGAGAGAGAGAGAGAGCGAGAGAGAGAGGGAGAGAGCGAACGAACGAACGAAAACTTTTTTATTGAGGGAAAAATAGTACGCACAAATGACTTTTTTTACATCTTGCCTCAAACAAACGTGCAAGAAAATCAATATAGTCAAACAAAATAATGAAAGTCATGACAAATAATCATCGAACAATTATACATGAAGAAGAACAAATAGAACTCGGATTCATTGTATACGGGGCGAATCGCGTTACCTCTGTTCCTCTCTGGGCATTCCGGTTCTATTCTGGCGCTAATTGAATGACCCCCGTAACCTTGTCCTTTCAATCGCAGAAAAACAGAGTCCTTTTGCACGAAACACTCAAGGCCACACGGCAGATTCACTGTCAAAATCACGGGTTTCCCAGGGTTTTCACTCTGACTAAGCTAAACAGATCTGAGGTGGGGAAGACGCCAAACAAAAGGCTCAAGCAAGCATAAATATGTCAACATTTTTCGCTGATTAATCTTTGTCCATAATCTTGTGGGTCCAATTAATCTTTTCTCCATTTAATCTTCTTTTGTCAAATTAATCTTTGTCAATTACTTTGTCCAATTATCCTTTGTCCAATTAATCCTTTGTCCAATTTAATACTTTTGTTTGTTAAATTAATCTATAAGCCCTGGTAAGATAATCTTGTTTTGGATCTTGTTTTGCCCCCAAATTCCCAAGCCAAACATCATCATTTTAAAGAGCAGCCCTTCAATTTGAAGTTGTGGGGGTATTTGTACGTGGGTCACAAGCTACCCCCCCCCGCCCCCCCCCACCCCCCCCCCCCCCCCCCCCTATTACCCCCCCCCCGCGAGCTAACCCCCCCCCGGGCCCCCCCCCCCCAAGCCCCCCCCCCCCCGCCCCCCCCCCCCATCGGGTGCGTCAGTGTCTTAAAGGGCAAGCCACTCGTCAGCTAAAAAATCGACACGTGGTCTCGAAGCGCGAACCCATTTTGTTCTTGGAGACCACCCAACGTGATCGAATGGCATCGTAACAGTCGTGCGATTTTTAGTGGACGTTCTGGCTGAACCCTTTAAAATAAAAAAACCCTTTCAAACTACTCGCCATCCATTTTGAGCCAAAAAATACATTAAACTGCACTGTATAGAACAAATGCCCTGCAATATTGGGAATTCCTCTGCGGACATATTATATAACATTTAGGTCCTAATACCTTAACCATCCCAAGATTAAAAAATAAGGGTCTTTTTCGGATAATAGATCCGGATTGAAAGCCTTTTTAGTTACATGGGTGAAAGCCATTGTGGTGCATAGGCAACATGTTGGCGGGTGATGGTCTTCGATCGAATTCGAAGAGGAGTTTTTTTCCTCTTTTTTCTGGAAAAAGAAGAGAAAAAAAAAAAGAAGAAGAGAACAGGAAAGTTATTAACAAAAAGGGGAGAGAGAGAAACT
This sequence comes from Phymorhynchus buccinoides, assembly GCA_017654935.2. Taxonomy (NCBI): domain Eukaryota; kingdom Metazoa; phylum Mollusca; class Gastropoda; order Neogastropoda; family Raphitomidae; genus Phymorhynchus; species Phymorhynchus buccinoides. The sequence goes on from CM065708.1 coordinate 36,947,378, forward strand.
GCTAACTCTACATGAAAGGAAATAAACAGAAAAGGTTAAAAAAAAATAAGAATAGGAAAAAAAAAAACCACAAGAAGGGAGAGGGAAACGAACAGAAAAAGTACTAGTCAAAAAGAAAAGCATAACTGAAAGAAAAAAACCCTGAGAAACAACTGAAACAGACTGCAAACGTCCTGGAAATACCGCAAAATAAACAAGTACAACACACAACTCAATTAAAGTGACGTTATTTTATTTTTAATTCACAATAAACAAGTTTTTGTCCTCTTGTGAATAACACAAAAAAAAAAAACCCTCCGTCACTTTACACTTGTCAAGTTTCAGTTCAATTTCAGTATAACTTAAAATATCCGATACTCCAAGAAAGCCAAAGAAGCCTGCCAAGCGGGTGGGATATAAAAGCTTAACTTGCATATTTAGCATTTGCGTATATGACCCCCCCATAGGCTTAGCGTACACGCCTAGAAAAGGTGTAAGAATACACCGTTGCTATTATGAACTTGACGGTCACAGTTATTTACTAGTTCACATAGCATTATACATTACGTCCCCCTTGTCAACGCGAAGCTGTTCCTACCCGAACCTGGCCCAGATTTGGCAAGCTGTCAATCTGATCTCCGACCGCTCGTGTGATAACATCAAGGCTCTCGAGATAGCATAAAAGCACTATCCCACTCCAAAATCCTAATATAACTGATAATATTTACTCCCAAAATAAATTCAGCCAGGTTATTAGGTGCAACAAACATGACAGAGATACAACTGTAGTTGTTTTGTTTGTTGTACAATAACTGAAATGATATTTCAAAAAAAAAAAAGAAAGAATAAAGAATAAGAAAAAAACGACAAGAGACTGAAATGGAGAGCGTAAGGTTGACAAGATGTTGCCACCCCATGTGGCCACCCCCCCCACCGTGCCAGTGCCAGTGCGTGGGCCAGTGCCGTGCCTGGTTGTGGCCAGTGCCCCTCCCCCCAGTGGCCGTGCCAAATGTGCAATAGTGGGTTTGCCACAGTGCCCCATGTTCCATGGTGTCAGGATGTGCCGTGGCCAACCCCGCCCACATTTCTCGCTTAATTAGTATTTGTGACGTTTTGTTGCCTTTCTTACCATGACATAAAGCTGTATTTTAGGAACATTGTTGCTAATAACCTTTTTTTGGAAATACTAACCCTATCCCCTACCCTAGCCCTAAGCTAACCCTACCGCCCCACTATGTACCCCTGATGTACTGCAGTACACCGCGATTTGTCAACAGTTGTGGTTCGTTGCGTTTTCTCTTCCCTCCCCGTCTTATTATAGGGGGGGGGTAGGGTTAGGCTTAGGGCTAGGGTTATAGGTAGGGTTATGTAATTATTCCCAAAAAGGTTTATTAGCTAAGCATTCCTAAATAGAATGG
>CM065708.1:36949274-36969762 GCA_017654935.2 Phymorhynchus buccinoides
GTGCCACACCGGGACTCGCAAATGATAGATCTAACGTGCTGCTGATTAACTGCTGAAAATAAAGGGTCAGGATCTCTGAGATGAGTGCATGCGCAGTAATATAGAGGGGGCGGGGGGGTGGGGTGTCACAACTTTAGGATACGTATGCCATCTTCAGGTTGAACATGTGATGTTTATATCAGTTGATTTTGTTTTTATTTATTTTCTTTTTACTTTTTTCCCGGTGCCAACACACCAAGGTCAAGAAATACGTGGTTTTTTTGACAATCCAAATCTGTGTGCTTGTTTGTGGTTTCTTTGTGGGTTTTAAAAAAACGTTTATTTTGTATAAGGGTTTCCAATACAAACGCAACAAATAGCTAATTCAAATGAATATTGGCACGAAATGCATGTGTATAATTATAATAGCAGCTATTCCAAAGCATTTTTATTTCAACACATAGTGCAAAATGTACATGTAAGATAGAACTTGCAAATCCAAATCCACAGGTAATCACTGTTTCGTCTCTAAGACAATTAGATCAGAGTATGATTTTGTGAATATATTTTATGCTCTTTTTATCATATGCAAGTTTCGCCGTACTGTCCAACTTAAATTCTTCATAAAACACGATAAGGCCAAATTAAACAAGTTAGTTGCTCCAAATAATAAAATATGGGACTACATGCTTGATTATTACGAAGCTGCTCCATTCCCAAGTGCTCAAAAATCACTTGTAAAGGTTTACAAATGTCCAGAACATGAAATTTGTAAATAGGTACATTTCATAATTTGGTTCTCATTGACCTAAATAACTGGTTTATGGGACACGATTGGAATCAGAACGAATTTCTAGTCTATAACCTATTTGTTTTAAAACCTTGACCTGACCTTTGACCTTAAAATATGAACTTTGTTTAGCTTTGCATATTGTGGACCCTGTTGTACAGAATTACTTCGAATTTTCTGATGGTATATTGGTTTAGGCTGACATGCCCAATTGGATACCCATTGGTAGCATTGTCTTGCTGACCTTGACCTTGAAAAGTCACAATTTGCGTCTTCGATACCTTGCAGTGCACTGTACATCTTTATTCAATTTCGTGGGCAGCTTAAACCGGAAGGTGATAGCCCTGTAGGTAATCATAAGTAAAGATCGGTGACATTATTTTTAATTGAACTTTGACTGAAAATTGTTTGTTTTTTGTGTGTGCCTTACAATATCTTGCGATCTACGTGCATAATTCACTCAAATGTTTGTATAGCGACACAGTGCTTAACAATGACAATGCCCAACTAGGGGTGACCAGTGGCATGTATTGCCTTAGTGCCTTGACCTTGACCTTGTTCTTCAAAGGCTAAGTTTCTGGCACCTAGGCCCTCCCAAAAGCTCAAAATCACAGCTCCGATCACTTGCCTAAAGGCAGGCTACCAAAAATGCACTTGAACCTGGCATAGTGAGCTGGAACTGTGCATACAACGAGGAACGGTGTGCTTCGACGGAATGCACGAGTGTGAAGTGAAATTCGTGTTTCTGTTTATTGCCCGTGCCAAACTTTAATGAACAACCCAAGTAATTATTGCCATTTGAAGGAAATTGTACCCTCAGTCCATCACCCCCTGTGTTTTGACGGTATTTTTTTCAACAAAACGACTTCCTTCATGCAACATTTCACATCAAAATAAAAAGCAAACATCGACTTTGTCCACAGAGATGAACAGATTAAATATGTCATTTGCTTTGATTTAAAAAAATCATGTTCAACTGCTTTTGTTGACTTGACTCGACGCGCCATGACGATGACGTCGTCTGCTAACTTGTGAAAAACATGCCCTGGTAACTTCGTGTGACCAAAAATCGTTAGATCTGAGGAAAGATTTGCACCTCTGTTTTAATTAACTAATTAAATGAGCTTACGGGTAAGTGCAATTTAATTGGCATCATTATGAGGTTAGTAACAGGTAGTGGTAGTACATATTGGAGTATTGTAGCCCCATGTCAGGAGATAAGCCCTCAGTATTTAGCCAATTGCAAGTTCTCTAAGCCGACAAAGGAGCTTACAGGGAGGGAAAACCCTGGAATCATCAGAAGCGAGCAACAGGGTGGGAATGTACTATCACTACCTGTTACTAACCTCATAATAATCCCAATTAAATTTCACTTACATGTAAGCTCATTTAATTAGTTAATTATTACTCAGTTAGCAACAGCTTACGTGGTAAGTACATTTAGAGACTTTAGATATAGGTTTAGAGAACTTAAAATATAAAATGTATAAGTAGTTTAAGAACTGTTTGTTCCCCTTCTCCCAAAGATAGGTGCGATGATAAGGCATAATTCATCCACAGCCCTCCACACACATCCGTTATAACTCTACTGTGTCAGCACCTTCCCATTCTGGCCTGTACCATGATGGATCAAGCTGGATCACTTCCTCTTTGTACATGTCGCTGTTCTCGATCAACCACTGAGCAGCTGCAAAGATCCTTTGAGGTGGGACATTCTCAAAGTGGTAAGAGGTTTTGTAGCGAAGTCACCTGTTAAGCTTCAGTGCAACTGTTGCTGTGTTCTCAAACTGCCGAGGCAGTGAGGTAACTATTGCGGGCACATCCACAGGCACATTCACTACATTTCCTCTAATACCAAACTGATGGTCGCAGCCCAACTCTCTCAGATGCATGAAAGGAATTCGAGGTGAAACACACCGTTCCTCCAGGGTTGTGAGTCCTTCAAGCTGGGGTGGTACATCAGGGAACTCCAGACCATTGCTCACAGCTGAGTGAGTCAGAACAGATTTCTTCAGGTTCCTCAAGCATGTTAAACAATTCCATTCAGTACTTTCAAAGCTTTTTGTTCAGCGGAGAACCTTCTTCATCAAGTTCAAGTGTACACCCTTGTTCAACAAAGATGACACTGATGGAGCAGTACACACAGAATGCTTGTAAAAAAAGCCCATAGCAGCAGGTACAAACAAACACAGGACCATGAAGTAAATTTGATTTGAATGTTTGTTTAACAAAGTCTAGAGTCATTTCAGATTGATATCCAGTATGAGCACAATTCTGTCGTAACTTCGCAATGCGTTCACGTCTGCGCAAAGTCCAAGAAGATTCTTTTTTTCTGAATTATGTTCACATTCTCCGTTTCACGTTTTCATTCCTTGCTCTTTCTGCTTCTTTCTGGCTATGTACTGACCTTCTCTTTGCCATCTGTTCTGTTTTTAGCTGCCTCGTGTTGTCTGAATTCTGTGTCTTGTCTCTTTGTTGATTTTCCCTCTCTATTTCTCATTTTCTCTCTCCCTTTGTACACTACATTCTTTATTCTTGTTGTCATGTTATTTCTGTTTTTCAACATCTCTCTCTGTTTGTGTTCTTTGTCCTGTCTCTTTTCAGACACATACTTTCTATTTCTAGCCTGCTCTCTCTCTTTATACTGTTTTTCATCTCTCTTTAGAGTCATGAATCTTTCTAGCCTGCTCTCTCTCTGTGCACTCTTTGTCATCTCTCGTTTCAGTCATGCGTTCTCTATTTCTAGCCTGCTCTCTGTCTTTGAAGTGGGGTGCTTTCTCTTTTGACGGCCATATATGCTCTGTTTCTAACAGTCTCTCTTGTTTTGAACTGTTCACTTTGTCTCTGTACTGACATACGTTGTCTGTTTCCCAGTGCCTCTCTTCGCTTATAATCTTGACTAAGTTTCCTCGTACTTGCAGCTTCTCTTTGTCTGTTTCACTCACAGTCCTGATATTTGTCTTCCCCTCTCTGTCTCTCAATTTCTCCTTATTTCCATATGCACCTGCACGCAGTTTGGCCATTTTACTTCTTTTATTTTATGGATTCGCTTGTTTTGAAAAAACACCCCTTGGTACGTCAAGCAGCCTGAAGTACAGGCGTAGACCCTAAAAAAAGTGGGTTCTCTTGATGGTGGAGAGCAACCAGTGGGCAGTTGTCTCCTGTGTGATTTGCCTGAGATCAGATTGTGACCACTGTGTGCCCTTGATAGCGGAGACACTACATGCGCACGTGTGGTAGTGTCATACCATGTGAGGTTGCACTGTACAGTTCAGGCGTGCCCCTGTGTGCTCTTGATGGGGACATACAAACACAGTGGGCAGTATGTCTCCTGTGGGTTGCCTGCAAGTCAGGCGTGACCCTGTATTGCACTTGAATGGGGAGCACTCAGTGGAGCAGTGTCTCCTGTGTGGCTGCCTGAAGTCAGAGATGTAGAACCACTGTGGTGCACTTGATGGGAACAGCACCAATGGGCGGATGTGTCCTCCTGTTGGGTTATTATGAAAGAGCTGTACCACACCTAATCATAAACGCACTAGGTTCCCACAGACAGAGGCATAGCGGACATGAGTGATCACTATCATAGTGATTACATTGTTCGAGTGGCTGATGTAGATATCATATGGGGATCAACCACGACTTCTCGGCACACATCATTCTTGGGTCAAATGTGTGCCAGCTTCGCCAACCATTCACATCCCTATAAAACATGGATCGATTGTTTTATACTGAACCAGTCATAACTGCTGTAGGTGAAGATTTCCACACCTTAAGCCCATTTCCTCACAAAGCTCATCAATAGTGTATGGTTTCTTACAGATATGTTTGTGCTGTCCATCACACACTGTCTTTTGTCCACCGTGTCTTGAATCACAAATACAAAACCACTCCATCCTTGATTACTCGTACACCACAGCTGTCCATATAAGTTGCAATACACCGCAGATCGTAGCACGCAATATGATAGCCCTTACATGGCCAGTGCCAAATTTGAGACTCAAACTCCCGTACAATGAAACCAGTTTTCAAGTCCCTCTCAATTTGTACAATAGATTTTGGGATCTAACAGCGATGGCATGACAATCTGACAAACGGTATTATTTGTCTCAAAGGCAGATTAAACTGAAGGCATTTTTGCAACTGCCAGTCCCCCTGACCCCTGTCCTGAGCATTCAGGATGTATGTTGTGAGTGGACTTGCAGTGACAGAGAAACTTCGTGCGGACCAACAAAAAAGCACCCGTAAGAAAAACCTGGCGGTGGATGACCCGAAAAGAAACGGAAACTTCTGCCACCGCCCGAAGAGAAACCTGGTGGTGAAGATGAACCGAAGAAACGGAAGACTACTCCCGCACACAAAAAAACCACGGAGAAAAACCCTTGCGGTTGATGAACACTAAGGAAACGGAAACATTCCAGCCACACCCGAATAGAGAAAAACCTGAGCGGTTGATGAACCGAAGAAACGGACAACTTCCCGCACACAACCCGAAGAAAAACCTGGCGGTTGATTAACCGCAAGAAAGTGGAAACTTACCGCCACCACACCCGAAGAAAGGAAAAAACGCGGCTGCGACTTTTGATGACGAAGAAACTGGAAACAATTCACGCCAACGAGAACCCGAGAAAGACACAATGGCGGATTGATGAACACCGAAAGAAACGGAAACTCTGGCCAACAGCCCTACAAAAAAAACAAAAAAAAAAGGAGATACAAAAAGATAAAAACAAAGAAAGACAGAAACCTGGCGGTTGATGAACCGAAGAAACGGAAACTTCTGCCACACCCGAAGAGAAACCTGGCGGTTGATGAACCGAAGAAACGGAAACTTCCAGCCACATCGCAAGACAAACCTGGCGGTGAATGAACCGAAGAAACGGAAACTTACGGCACACCAGAAGACAAACCTGGCGGTGGATGAACCGAAGAAACGGAAACTTCCGCCACACCGCGAAGAAAAACCTGGCGGTGCGTGAACCGAAGAAACGGAAACTTCCAGCACATCGCAAGACAAACCTGGCGGTGAATAACCTGACACTTACGGCACATCACAAGACAAACCTGGCGGTGGATAAACCAAAGAAACAGAAACATCCTGAACATGTGAACACTTGTGTGTCTGCAAGCGTTGATAGGAGGAAAGCACCTTATCACACAACTTGCAGAAAGGACAGCTGTGGCTTAGCAACCGTTTGTGCGTTGTAAACATTCTGAAGCAAACTGCACATTGATGCTGGTGAATAATTTGAAAATTATAGCAATCAAAGAAAACGTAGGATAAGAAAATAGGGCAGACAACACTTTTTCACCACTCAATTCCAAGAAGACCTTGTTATGGAGAACGACATTTTCTATAAAGTTTTGCACTATATTTTAAAAGAATGATTTACTAAACATGTGTCGTTGAAAAAACATCAGAAATGTACAAGCAATAGCCTGAATGCCAAGCTGAAAAGATAGTGTAAAATATTTTTAACATTTTTCTTAATTGCACACACAGAGATTTATTCGCATCATGCACCTTCTTTCTCTCTGTCTCACCCTCACCCACCATTTAGTATCACATGTTGCTCACACACTATTCACACACACACACACACGCACTACCACAAAGGCCGCACACACACACATACAACACACCACATGGCCAGTTGCCAGAACATTTGGGGAAATTGATGGTGAAACGGTTGAAAGAATTGATTAGTACAATATACCTAGGCAACCAGTTTTACACAAGAAACTTACTTTTGATAAACACAATGAGCATAATAACATAAGAAGAGTCAGTCAAGGATCTATTGTTTACAGAGGCTAAGAAATATTGATGTCTGTTCAGATATTCTCCAAACCTACTACCGATGTTGCATTGAATCCGTTCTTACTGTGTCATTTATCTGTTGATATGGAAGCTTGAGTGTAAAAAAAGTAAACGCGTGTTGAGTGATAATGATGAATATATGCAGTAAGGTTGTGGGTACAAGGCAAGAGTGGTATGCAAGAGTTGAATGACAGACAAGTAATCAAGAAAGCCAGGACAATTCTTAATGATAACAGTCATGTTATGTCAAAATACTATGAAGTATTACCATCAGGCCGTCGATACAGAACTCTAAAACTGAAAATAAGAGCGACAGAAAACTTTCTATACACAAAGACCAATTCCATCTGTTGAAACATCTTAAATGCACTCACATATGAGTGATATAGTGTTTGGCGCTGAGCATCCTGTCCATCTCCTTGGATTGAGATTGATATTTGTTATTCGTCCAGTTTGCTAACTACAATATTGCAGTGTAATTAGTTATTAGATTATATTCTTTAATTGTTGATAAATGTGTTTTATTGTTGTTGTTTTTGTTGATGTTGATAAATGTGTTTATTGTTGTGATTTTTGTTGTTATTTGCACCATGGCTGCAATTTCTCAGTTATGAGATACCTAAAGATGATTTGAATATTGATTTGATTTTGTGATTTTGACCACACACACACCCACACACACACACACACACACACACAAAAAAACACACACACACAAACACTCACACACCACACACACACAACACACACGCCAAACAGCACATACATATAAAACACACCACATCACACACACACACCCCACACACACTGCACACACATACAATTCACAAGAACGCATGCAGTCATCGCGCTTAAATCGTAATTAAAGATAATTATAACTTATGATGATGGTTGGATAATGAAAATGGAAATGACAGACATCAGGTTTTGTGTATTTTTGCTGACAGTGTTTTTAATGCAATAAAGTGATTTTATCTATTTTTGAGTTAGGACCTTTTGGTCATGCTTGGAAGCTATGTTACTGTTCCTGTACTTTGTGAGGCCTTAATATTGTGGGTTTCGGAAAACTGGACTTCAGACAACTCTAACTTTTAAAATGATTTAAATAGAAATATGTTTCATAGTAAAAGTGGTGAGGTATAGTTGGTGAAGTTGGGTTGGTTGATAGTGTGTATATTATTTTTGGGTTTTGGTTTTATAACATGTTTTTTGTATTGTTTATTTTTCTTTTTTGTGTGTTTGCTGTTATAGTTGATACACAAGAAAGAAAGTGGAAGTTAATATTGATTTGATAACAGGCAACATGAACATTTGTTTTGGATATTTGGAAGTAATTGTTAAGAGTAAGAGACTTAATATCTCCCTCCCAGAGTTTAGAATTTGGAACTAGCAATTCATTGCAGGAGGCTGAAACAATATTCACCTCTTGATTTCTGTTACATGGAACATAGTGTGATGATGAAAATGTGTAATGCATTTTTATAATTATCACAACCGAATGATACAAGATGTTCTCTCTTTTGTGTTGCATAGGAAGGAGCCGGGCCTTGTTGGGGAAGCAGCCGTTGGCGTGGTGGGTCTTTGTCGGTCTTGTCTTGGTCGGTTTCGTTCTTGTTGGTCTTTGATGGTTTTGTTTTGTTTCTTTTTGTCTAATGTCATGTTGTCTTTGTCTGAGTCTTATGTTGTTTTGTCTTGTCATGGTCCTGTTTGTCAGTGTGTTGTTATGTTTGTTATCTGTTTGTTAGACATGCTGACTCCTTTTTAATATTAGATTCATTCCTTTGTGATTGCCCTCCCCTAGAGGGGCAAAAAATTAGTACCGTGATGGGGCAAGGACTATAACGGGGGTGGGATTTTATCTACCTTATTGTCCCTTCTGTAAAGAAAGTTTGTGGTTGTGAAAGGGGCAAGAACTAGCTTGTTACTGCTTAAGATTTTGCTCCAGGGGCCGACATTATTTTTTGGTTTGACTTTAAATTTTGCGGGTTGGGGGGGACAAGAAAGATTGATGGCATTGACATTTTTACACTTGCTGTCTGTTTTGTATTGGAATAAAAAGGTTGGGGAAAACGAAAATGTTAACAAATGGGGGGGTCTGAAGTTTTAATTTGCTTGGGATTGGGTAGGAAAATTAGGGGGGTGGGGACCTAAACCACACAAATTGGTGCTACAGAAAATGAGCTGACACCCTAAGCAGGATTTTTTTAAACCAAAAGGAAGCTTTATGTTATAAGGGGACCTAAGGGGGAATGGTTAAGCTTTGTATGTTAGGACTAGGAGAATAGGTGGATTTGGTGGGGCTAGCTTTGTTGTACATTTGGCCCTCAACTGTAACTTGTAAATTAGGGATAGGGATTTGTGTCTGTGGTTGTGTATTGATCTTAGTGTGGCACACGCCACGCCAGTCTATGCTGTCCACGCCCACACACACCTCGTACGGATTTGGTGGTCGTCCCTGTGCTGCAGTTGACGATAAGGACCGCCATCGTGCTGGGATCGCCCTGACTGGTGCCGTGTGTGGAGAAGCTGCTCGTTGAGGACTGTGATGAACAGGACCATGGCTTCAAGAGACGCGTTAGACTTAGAGACCCCAGAGATACCCAAACCGCCCTGGCTAAGCTTTTTATTGCTGTTGTTCATTGGGTCCTGATGAAACGCACAGGACCACAGATTCGTAAAACAAAATTATATTTTACTTATTGTAATTTATTTTTGTGTTTTTGAATTGGGTAGAATCAATGTGTTCAGGAGGACACATTTTAAGTTGGAGAGAATGTGGTGGAAGGGAGGTTATCACGATTATTTACCCCACCTTTTTGTACGAAGCTACCGGGATGGCGCCATCCTTCCCTTTGCGATTGTGTGGTGTGGTTTTTTTTTGGGGGGGGACATTTGCCCTTCAATAGTGATGATAGCAGTGTTTGTTTTATTATTTTTGCTTAAAAGCTTTCTTTACTTTGTATGCACGAGGGTATCTAATTGATCAGGGTTTGGCTATAATTATGTTTGTTATTTTGGCCTCCTTCTGTTTCCATGCTTTTTTGCTTCCTATCATTTTACGCATTGGACTGTGAGGGGAAGTATTGTTTTTTTATTTTAATCTTGTTGGTTTTATGCTCCTTTTGTTGCCTGCTTTTTTGCTCCTTTTGCTTATATTTGATGTTTGCTGTTTAATTGTTTGTCTTTGTTGATAAAGGCGCATTCACCCGTGTGAAATATCCAGTAGTTTTTTGTTTTGTCTCTTGTGAATAAAAAAAAAACCCGTCACTTTACACTTGTCATGTATGTGTTACGTTTTATGTTGTAAATATAATATATGTTTTGCGCAACCTTTTACTCTAAACAATGTTCGGTCAAATTGGTGAGGAATTCGGATGTAAATTTGATTTTGTTGTGAAGAACACTCGTTTAACCCTAAGTTAAGAATATCATTTTGTAGTTTGGTACAATTCCACAGAAATAGGGGCAGGAAACGACATTTTTCACATCACTCAAGTCACAAAAGACGCGCGAGAACAACTACCTGTTTGGAGAACGAAATTTTCTATAAAGTTCTTTACAACTATATTTTAACAAAGAATGTTCATTGTACAAGTTACTAGAAACACATGTCTCGTGAAAGAACATCAGAAATTACAAAAAATAGCCCTGAAATGCCGTGACGAAAAAGGTATATAATACATACATTTTAACATATTGAGTGTTTTGATTTCATAATGCCACACAAGAGACATTTCTGTGTGTCTGTTTACATGCAACCTATCTTTCATACATCAAATTCCTCACGTACACCCATGTGCTCACACACTGTGCTCACAAGAAACAAAAAAAAAAAAAAAAAAAGCAAAAAAAAAACGCAAGAAAAAAAAAAAAAAAAAAAAACAGACCCCAGAAGTGACTGATAAAAAAAAATAAAGAAAAAGGTAAGACGATAAAAAACAAAAAAAAAAAGTAAAAAAAAAAAAAGAAAAAAAAAAATGAAAAAAAAAAACGAAAGATCCAAAAAAAAAAAAAAAAAAAAAAAAAAGAAAAATCCGCTACTGAAAACTAAAAAAAAAAGTAAATAAAAAAATTAAAGAGAAAAAAAAAGAAAACTTTGGAAATCAATTGTAAAGAAACAAAAAAAGAATTGATAAAAAAATAGGAAGGGGGAAAAGCCTACTAGAGACACTGAAAAAAAACATGTGTTCAGAATCGAAGAAAAAAAAAAAAGGGTCCTAAAGAAAAAAAATGAAAAAAAAAAAAAAAAAAGAAAAAACTTCTAGCTGTTCGAATTATTTAACTGGTCTAAAAAAAATAGAAAGAAAAAAAAATACTATAAAAAAAAAAACACATTTCACACAACCGCACACGCACGCACAACTGCACAGCGCGCACGCAACTGCACCACGCCACGCACAGGAACCTCGGACCAGCAATAAATCACGCACACTGCACCGGTGTCAACCACAACATTCTGTACACGGACACACACATCACACAGAACCATTTCAATCGTAACTTCACGGCATGTCAGTATGTCAATTTTCATTTAAAACAGTGAAATCTAGTTATACTGATCAAAAGAAGCACCGCATATTCGTCTTGTCTGTTGTAGACGTCTGTATTTTATAAGTTACATTATTTTGTACGCTCACGAGTTACATCATGTTAAAGAGCAAAACTGTTTCAAACAGTGTGATTTGTAGCCCGATTTGGAAGTTAGAAACTTTTTGTCTCTATACTTTAAAAAGTTATGTTATTGTTCCTGTACGACTGTGAGGCCTTAATGCCCGTGATATTGTGGGTTTCGTGAGTTAAATATGGACTTCGGTGCAACTCTAACTTTTAACAATGATTTAAACCAGAAATATGTTTCATAGTAAAAGGGGTGAGGTATAGTTGGTGAAGTTGGGTTGGTTGATAGTGTGGCATAGTTATTTTGTAGGGGTTAGTGGAGTTTGACTGTTATTGTAGTGAGACACAAGAAAGGGTTGTGGAAGTTAATATTGATTTGATAACAGGTCTTGACAATGTGTCATTTGTTTCTGGATATGTGGAAGTAACTGTTAGGAGTAAGAGACTTAATATCTGCCTCATCAGAGTTTTGAATTGGGAACCAGCAATTCATTGCAGGAGGCTGAAAATAATATTCACCTGTTCTGTTACATGGAAAAGAGTGTGACCTGATGAAAAACTGTAATGCATTTTTATAATTATCACATCCTGAATGATACAAGATGTAGATCTCTCTTGTGTTGCATAGGAAGGAGTCGGGTCTTGTCTTTTTTAAATGTGCATACTTTGGTATGCTCTTTTTTTTTTCTGAAACACATAATAACATGTAAATGAAAGAAACATTAAACATACAAGGAGTAAGAATGAATAAAATATCTAATGAATCATTTATAATCAAATGATGTACTGACGCTTGTGCAGTCACATATCGTATAAGTTAAATAAGCATAACATAAATAAACCCAGCAACAAGAACAACAAAATACAATTATAAGCCAGAATGAGACGAGAGAGACAGAAAAAGTAAAGAGAGGGAAATAGTACATAATTGGTTATCCACCACACCATATCGTTTGTGTATTTCATGTAAGGTAATGTGCAGTAATCTATGTATGGTTCATTCTCCATGAACAGGTAACATATAACTAGACAATTTTTTCTCGAACTGTGTAAGCGATCCATTTATAATAGCAATATAGCTATCAATCTTATATCTATCTTTAAGCAAGGTAATGAATGTAGGCAGTCTTGGAAGTGCGTTTTGTAGTTTACATTTGTATAGACAAAATTTTGCAAATAAAATAATGAAATCTATAACAGCGTCTGTGTATACATTTTGTTTTGTGCCAAACAAGACCAGTTCTTTAACTAATGTTAAGTTATGGACGCCAAACCATTCTAGTGCAACCAAAATGCTTGCCACAGTCTAACAAAAACTGACGTATTGACATCACAATCAACATAACCCATATGACAAATGGTCTGTTCAAGTTTGTTCACAAAAGTTGCATAAAGAAGAGTCGACTATTCGACGCAAGAACAAGAATCTTTGGATTGGGAGTAGTCTGTGAAGTAATCTTAGCTGGAACCATCTGAGTTGTACATCACCAGATCTTTTATAAGGAATGGAAACAATCTTGTTCCAATTCAAGTTTTCAAACAAATAGTTCCATTTAGGGACAGCAGTTGGTGAGTTTTCATTATCATCAAGGATTGTCTGAATGAATTTGCTACCTTTCTTGACTTAAAACCAAGTTTTATTTCCTGTTAGCTTAAACCTCTGAACTAGCTGAACAAAAAAAGGAGACAAAAGTATATGCACATATAGCACTATACTGACAGTACAGGGCTCGTATTTCGTTTCCAATATACCTTGGTAAGTTAGAAAGTGCATGTTGATATCAGGAAATTTATTTACAAATTCGTCAAAAGTCATGAAAGAGACATTAACGTTAACTAACTGACTAACAAAGAAAATATCATGGTCGCATAATTATTTCAAGTATATAAATTTTCCATCTCTTAATATAATTATGTGTATTGTAGTGAATACACTCTCCCATAAAATCATTGACTGTTGTTGGGACAGATTTAAAATACAGTTTCCTTTAGTGTTTAATTACATCTTTCCAGAACGGATTTTCTGTTTTATTGATCACTACAGTAGCATATTGGACTCCAAAATTGGATAAATTTGTTAAAAAGAGGGAGCATGTTGAAATGTAACATATTTCCAATTCAGCAGTCAGCTAAGATTCTTTTTAAGCAATAAATCTTCATGGCAGTAAAATCTGAAAGCTCTTATATTTACCAGTCTGAAGTCACCCCTGTCATATCACATACACAATTTGAAAGATATATGCTCTTTCTTAATCTTACTTTGTTTCTATATCCACAGAAATGACAATAGCGCCTTTTCTAAGAGAGGCTTAGGTATTCCAAATTCTATCTTCGGATGGATCTGGTAAAGTTATTATGCACAATGTACATTTCTGGAAATGACACCAAAGTCTTAGATTCACCAGCCTATTTTGCCAAAAGGGTGTCAATTGTCTTTTTTTTCCAAGTAATTAAAGTTCTTTTCATATTCGTGTAGCTTATACGTCAAAATTCATTTTTGTTATGGAGTTTACACCGTTTGAAGATAAAATGCCTAAAAGTACCTTGAATATGACACAGACGCATCACCAAACTGAAATTATTTAACCTCTCATAAATCTTACACTCGAAAATTGTTTCATAACGCGCCAATCCAATATTATTTGACTTTTGTCACACGTTAATCTTAGAGGGCAGATATCATTCAGCAAATTTTAGACAACGTAAAAAACGCATTATGTAGATGAAATTTGCCACTCCTATCTAACTCATAGAGATGTGTCATCCGCAAACTGTGACATATAGCAATACTTCCTTATGTTCGAACTCTTATGCCTTTGATGTTTGGATTCCTGCGGATTCATATAGCGACACAAATCTCCGCACAAATGAGGTAAAGAGTTATTAGGTGTGGAGGATGAACGGATCCCCCTGTCTCACCCCCCTTTTTATACACAAACCATGGAGAATACGACTGACCATTTATTCTTTCTTAGGGATATAACACATTAGAATACTTGATATCAGAGTAAATAAACACTCACCCACTTTATTCATATCCGGCCCTTATTATAAATTATTAAGAAACTGTTAGAACATTTGTTCAAAACAAATATTATAAATAAAAAATACGACCACACGGAAACACTGTTCAAAGGCCTTTTAAAAATCAACTGCGCAAAAGGTGATATAAACAGGAATATTTTCCTTTCCTAGTATACAATTAAAGTATCGTCTAAAAGTGTCTAATGTTTTCACTCTATAAACGAGACCTGTTTCAAAAAGCCTCTTTTGACATTCATTTATTATTTATAGGTAGGATTGCGTTTTAGACGAATAGCTAACACACGCCAGAGGACAAATCTATGTAAGTTACGTTAAGGAGGGATATAGGATAGCCATATTTTCTGTAAGTAAATCTTGTGTGTGATGTTCCCTTAGATGTTTTAGTGAATACGTATATGATATGTGTGGATATCTGTGTTTTGCTTTTGTGTTGAACACGTACACATTCCATATCTATATGTTGTGAATCCTTCGTTTATCGATCTCACAAGAAAATCTTTGGTCCTTTACTATCCCCCCCCCCCCCTTGTAAAAAAAAGAATTTAATGGTGATTCTGCAGTTGAAATCCCATCAGGACCCGGACTTTTATTTAAGTTGGTGTCATTTCTTAGCAAGGCAAATTGTGCATTCATAGGTCAATAGCCTTCTAAGTACTGTACCCACTGATCCTTCCTCGTGTGCAACGCTGGCACGTCACCAAGGGCAGTTCTGTAGTCTATAGTCCAATTATCTCTAACCTCCCTCTGGATTATAGTAATTTGTATCATAATAATCTTTAATTTCTTAAAATAATACACTTCTTCCTTCTTTTCTTTTTCTTTTTCATTTTTTTTTTTTTTGATTTTTTTTTTTTCTTCTGATTCCTTTTTTGATTATTAGATTGCTATTCCTTTGTGATTGCCTACCTAGAGGTAATTATAGTTACTTGTGAGGTCAAGGACTTAACGTGGAGTTATCCCTATTGACCTTTGTTGTATAAGAAATGTTGTGTTCGTGAAAGTCAAGAACTGAAGCTTACTCGCTTAGATTTGTGCTCAGACGATCTAAACGGCTTTATGACTGTAGAGGGGAAGTATTTTTTTTTATTTTGATCTTGATGTTTTTTTGCTCATTTTGTTGCCTGCTTTTTTTTGCTCCTTTTGCTACATTTGATGTTTTGCTGTTTAATTGTTTGTCTTGTGTTGATAAAGGTGCATTCACTGAAATATCCAGTTGTTTTGTTTTGTCTCTGGTGAATATAAATAACGTCACCTTTACACTTGTTCGTGTAGTTGTTTGTGTTGTTGTGTTGTGTTCCATTGACGTTGCAGTCCCTTTCAGGGTTTTTTTGGGGGTATAATAATATTACAATTTAGCATATCAGATATTCATATGCTGCCACCAGAAATAGACATATGTGACACTTCTGTTCCGATGTGAATTGTTCCATTTCCACAATTTGGTCATATATATGACATAGAAACTCCCTTTATTGTTTTTGTGTTTTTTATTGTTGAACACCAAGGCCTTAGCATACAGTAAAAACATAGCAAATAGTAGATAACTACAAAAAAATGCTGGATTCGTAAATGTTAAAGCCTTTTTCCTTTTGTTGACTTCATGAAATGATGTATCCTATACAGACTATGAGTAAGGTCACTGTTTGATGCCATTTCATCATTGACATGTAGTGCCTACAACGATAAAGACAATGCCAAGCAAGACAGCGAACAGTTTAAGACTGATATACATAACAAGAACAAACACACACACTAATATTTAAAGCGCGCATAACACAAACGCGATATTCCCCACATACACGACAGACAGAGCAAGAGAAACTTGAACATGAGCTTGACATTTTTAAGTGATGAAAAGGCCTGTTTGTACTGTTTTTAATACAGTTTTGCCAAAATGAGTTTCGCTCACAACAAAGGAAATAGCACCAATAACTGCTCTACTGAAAAAGAAAAAGCATCAACAACTCTCAGTGGCCATTCCACGCGTCGACAACACCATCCAAAACGGCTACTCTCTCCCGCATCTCCGCCAAATGCAGAATCGACACAGATTATTCTATGAAATGGTTTGATTTACTAGGAAACCAGAGAGCAGAGTAGAGTGTCATCCAGATCCTTAGGAAAAGGCACGTCTTTACAATGGCTGATATCGAAGTGTTTCTGGCAACAACACACATAAACATCCGTCAGGGTGCCCCTAGTAAGATAGATATGAAGGTGGTGGGACGATCCTGGACGTATTGCAATACCAGTGAGATAAGTCCCGAGTTTGTAATCGATATATAGCATAGCCAAGTTCATATTGGTTGTATTGGTGAATGGAAATCCGATTAATGTCCTCCGGTCCTGCGCACACATGCACATAATAAGAATAAGATTAAAGGGGCACCCGAAGCCAATCACGAAACTTGCCGTCAAAACACATCTTTTTGGGTGGGAGAAATTCCTTTTCTTGCTTACGCTTTTTGAAAAAAAAAAATGCGCCACCATATCTTTTTTAAAAATACATTTGTTATAAAGACGTGATAATACACCCTGAATGACAGAAAACCCGCCATCTTTTGAATGGGGTGGGGAGAGAGGCTATTTACCTTTGTATGTGAGCGAAACTGTATAGAATAGAAGGTTTTGTACTGCGGAATTTTTCGTGCTAACGATTTGGCCTAATTAAAGCAGCTACAGACGGCCCATCAGAACGGCAGATAAGGCACATGCCTTGTCTTTTCAATGAAACTTCAGACTATTCCAGCACCTCCACCAAAGAGGACATCAGCCGATTTGTGACAGTGTTGATTTCTAGGAAACGAGAGCGAAAGTTAGGAGTGTTGTGATCTTTGTAAAGGTTTTTTTCCTGGTGATCTCATGTACGGCGTGTTCAAAAACGTTTTCATCTGGAGTGCCCCTTTAATAAAACTGTAAAGATAGTGGGACGATCCTTGAGGTACCGCAATACCAGGAAGGTCCAGTTGGACGGAGCACCTCTTGGAAGAGTAGCAGCCCGCTAGGCCTTTGTGCCGGGCAGACAGCCCGTACCTTAGGCCATCGAAATGGGGAGAGGTGAGGGGAGGAAAGAGGGCGGAGTGGGGGTGGGTTGAAGGAGGTGGAAGGGTAGGGATGGAGTTGGGGATCAGAAGCAATTCCCTTTGACCTAGCGAAGGCTCTGTTTGCTGGGTTAGAGGGAGCCTTTAAGATCGCCAGCTCTTTGGGGAGAACAAAAAAAGATGGTTTAGGGTTGGCAGTTGTGGGAATGAAAGGGGGTTTGGTTAAGTAGGCGGTCTTAGGAGCTATTGATTCGATGTTTGTTTTCTAGTACCCTTTTTTTTTTTTTGACTTTTTTTCTGTGTGTTTTTGTTTTTTTTTTTTTCTTGGCTAGTACCCTGACTCGCATGGTTGGCAGTTGAAGGGGGCTTTGAACTCGCGGGTCATCTGGGAAATAAAAGATGGGAACCAAGGGGTAAGGATATAATGTGGGTGGGGGGGGCTTTTGGGAAAAAGGGAATGGGTGGATGGAGGGCTTTGGGAAAGGGAAGGGGGAGGAGGCTTATGGTGAATAAATGGGAGGTTGGAGGATGGGGGAGGATGGGAAGGAGGGGGGAGGCTGGGGGTGTGGCTAGTAAATTTGTTAGTTTTTGGTTCTCTTTCTGTGGATCCTTTGTAGAGGGTTTTCCCTCATTAAAATGATTAAATGTATAAATTGATGAAGGGATGGAGTTTATTTAGACTTGTATAACCAAGGGAGGGGATGGGGGGTCTGGATTGGGAAAGAGGTAAGGACGGAGAGGGGAGGATTGAAGGATCATAATTATGCAGTTGGGGGAGGAAGGATGGGTAGGGGATTGTGGAGGACCAGAGGGAGTGAGTGGAGGAAGGATAGGTCGGAGATAGAGTGAGGGAAGGATGGATCAGGGATTGTGGAGGTTTTGATGGAGGAGGAGATGGAGTACGGATGGAAGAGGAAGGGTGGATTGGGGGGATCGGCGGTTCCGATGAAGTGGGAGAGAGGGGATGTGGTGGGGGGAGGGAGGTGTGTGTGAACAAATTGGGTTGGGGAGGGGTAATTATTAAATTTGATTATTGATGTTCTTGTTAAAAAGTTTGTTCGAAGATTTTCCTTTTGTACTTTAACTTGTAATATTGACTGAATGTGAGTTTCATAAAGGGATAATTAGGTTTTAGTGTGGATTCCTTTGTAGAGGGGTTCACAACATGTAGATGGGGGATTGTAGGGTTAATCCTTTGTGAGTAGGGTTTCCTCGGGTTAGTTTTATGTGCGTGTGTAACTAGTATTATTTAGAAGAAAGGGCTAAGAGTAAATTATTTTGAGTAGGGAACTGTTAGAGTTGTTTATGAATATGGGGTGTTAAGGTGGATTCCTTTGTAGAGGGGTGCACAACTTTGTAGATGGAGGGTTGAGTAGGAATCCGTTTGTAAGAGGGTTTCCTCGGGTGGATTTTACTTGTTTGGGTAGTTATCATTTTGGAAGGGACATTATGGGGGTTATGCAGGGGACTGATACAGGGTGTTATACTATTAGAATGTAGTCTTTGCGTTACATACATTACATACATGATGCTTTGAAATTGTTGAGCGTTGTATGTTGTTTACTGTTATAGGTTGTATTTATGTTACTTGATGTTATTTTACAATTTGATTGCAACACTTCAAAGAAGAGTCACCCAGAATTGAGTGTGAGCCTGTGAGCATTGATGTGAAGAGGGGGGGGAAGAGGGGGAGAAGAACCAAAAAATATGGTTATAGGGGAGGAATAGGTTGAGAAGGGAGGAAAGTTGGTTGGTGTGAGTTTTTGTGTGAATAGTTTTTGGTTTGGATATTGGTGGCTGAAAGAATATATTTGAAGGAAAAAGATGGTGATTTGTAATTTTTGCGAGTTTTATTTTAAATTCTGAGTTGGCGTTTTGATTTTATGATGGAATAACCCTTTTTTGAGTTTTTTAGTTGCGAGTTTTTAGTGGATCGTTGATTTATGTTAAAGAAAGATAATTGAATTTAATGGCTGTTCTAGAAATTGTAATGTTTTTTGTGTGGTAAAATATGTAGTGAGTGCAACAGGAAGTCCAGGTTAATTACATATTGGACAGGAGGGGGGGGGGCTTAAAAAGTAAAGGGGGGAGAGTGTGGTAAGGGTCAAAGGGGGCAGGGCGAGAATGAGTGGCGGCGTGCAGGTATGAATGACGCGAGAGAGAATGAGAGTGTGCGAGAGTGACGCGGGGGAACGACCGGACCGGGCTGCAAGATGGGGACGATCTGGTAGAAGGCAATGTGAAGAGGTGGCCACTACGAGGAGGCGAGGTGAGGATGTAGGGGTAGGTAGATAGAAGCGGGGTTGGGATGAGAGGGTAGGGGGAGATTAAGAGTAGGGATTCACTAAAATGGCGTCACCGACTCTTGTTTTGCTGTTATCGTGTTATTTCTACACACCCTCAAATTCACCCCATCCCCTGAAAACGTTGCACACACCAAAGATGGTTAGAGACTAACGTTGATAATTGCAGCACTTACCATTGTAATCACGGTTGGTTTTCTGGTCCGAGATTGACTTCTTAATTAATGTACCTTCTTCGGTGGATACACATGTGGCTTCGGAGATCAGACTCGGAAGATCACAGGCGATCACTCGTGGGGCATGCAACACCCCACAAACAACACACGGACACAGACAGACGGATGGATAGACAGACAGACGGACAGATACAAACAACACAACACACACACGCGCCGCGCTGCACAACTCGCGTCGCAAACGCATACACACACACACGCACACACACACGCAACACAAATAAATCACACACACACACAACCACACGCACTACACGTGTACACGCAGACAACAACAGACACACAAACACACACTTTGTACAACCAGACACCCACACTACACAAACACCCACAAACAGTTGTGAAAGGTATGGGTGAGAATAAAGGAATGTAAAGGGGCTAATCGTGGCACACACACACAACACAACACACACAAAAACAGAAAACACACACACACACCACACACAACACACACAGCCAGTGGTGAAAGGTATGGTGTGATAAAGGAATGTGAAGAGGCTGTGGCACACAAAAAACAAGTGTTTTAGTAATGCAGAAAACAGCATAAAATAACTTTTTTTTAAATATGAAGACGGCTAAAATCCACAGCAAAAAAGTTGTGGCCCGAGCCACGAAAACGTATTGGACTAATTTATGCAATACTGAAGTGTCTGATCAAA
>CM065708.1:36970262-36972762 GCA_017654935.2 Phymorhynchus buccinoides
GCCGCATAACGGTCGCATTACTGCCCGCTGCGTGCATCAATATTGACACAGGAAACTGTCTAGCGATCGAGAAGTAGGACACATAAGAAGAAGAAGAACGCAGAAAGAAGATAGAAGAAGCTATCACAGAAGAAGAATCAGAAGGTAGGAAGGAGGAGAGGAGGAGGCAGGAGGACGGAGGCATCGAGGAGGAAGGAGAGGAGGATGAGGAGGAGGAGGAGCGTCGTCGAGGAGGAGGGATAGGAAGAAGCAGAATAATGCAGAATCGACAAGAAGAAGAAGAAGAAGAGAGAGAAGAGGAAGAGTGAAGGAGGAAGAAGAAGAACAGAAGACTCAAGAGACAGAAGAAGAAATTAAGAAGAAGAAGAGAAAGAAGATCAATAGAAAAAGACAGTGAGGAGGATGGAGCTTGAGTACGGGAAGGAGTCACGGAGAGGAGAAAGAGGAGCGAGAGACCAATGATAGTCAGGCAGAAGAAGGCAGTGAGAGGTACGGCAAAGGCAGAGCGAGTGAGGGAGTAAAAGGAGGGAGGAGGATCTCCAATACCTCACCCAGGAGGAAGGATTTAGACAGGAGGCAGGCGTACATGGAAGAAGAGACGAAGAACAGAGCAACACAGAAGGAGGATGAGGAGAAGACGGCGGGAGGAGGAGGAGGAGGAGTCTACGGAGGCAGGCAGCGATGATGAGCAGGAGGGAGCTCTGGTAGGCACAGAGCAAGGAGGAGCGTGTAGGAGGAGATCGAAGTGAAAAGAAGGAGTAGTAGATAGCACGGAAAAGAAATGAATAAAAAGAATAGGAGGAGAAATGCAGACAAAGAAGTAGAAGAAACACGAACAGACTATTAGAAAAACAAAAAGAAAGAAAGAATCCTCAAAAGGAAAGAAAGAAAAAAAGATAGACGGAGATGTGAAACGAAAACCTACCACAAACAACAAATTGAAAGAAGGCAAAAAGCATGTTTAAAACGCAAAGTGAAAATATGCATCAGTTGAACAGCGACGACGAAGAACAGGGAATTCTCCAAAGCTAGACAAACGCACACCAAACAAACATTGAAACAGACTGAAGAAGAGATCGTCAAAGTCGCCCTTCGTCGGGGATTAACACCTCGGGGCGGTCCTTTTGCTCAAATATGTTTCCCACCCCCCGCCACACTTCCTAGATGTTGCTGTGACTCGTATCTCTCCTCTAATTAAAGTCCGTCTACTCCTTCACTCTCCTTTGACCTACCGATCTGGCCTTTTCCCCCTTTGCTCTCTACTGCTCCATCTTACTTCACTAGCTTTCTGCCTTATTACCGGGGGTCCCTTCAGTCTCCGCCTTCTTGTCTCCGTTTATTTTTCTCTTCAAGACTCCTTCTTCAAAATAGCGTTTCCTCCATCCGCCGAAGTCGGCGACTTGCTGGGGCGCTACACTATCTTCTGCTTAGTTAGCTCGCATAACGGCAGGCATTATACCGCCGCTCGCGCCTCATAATTGTGACAGGATCAACGTCGGAGCTGATAGAAGAAGCAAGAAGAAGGAAGAAGAAATAAGACAAGCAGAAGCAAGAAGAAAGAAGAAGAAAGAAAGAAGAGAGAGGAAAGAAGGAGGCAAGGGAAAGGAGGTAGGAGACGAGGGTAGAAGGAGTGGACCAACTAACAGAACAGAGTGGTACAAGCACAGAGCGAAAACACAACAGCAACGCACCACAACTCCCACGTGACCAAAAACAAAAACAGTCCCAACAACATCATCAATGCGACCCTACAACAACAAACAACAACAACACACAGCAACAACACCCAAAACACCACCAACCACACCACCACCCACCACCAACAACGCTAGCAAAACAACAACACAAAACACATACACAGGGACACACAGCACACCCAAACCAACACGCAGACAGCAGCAGCAACAACAACAACTACCACCCCAAACAAACACCATACCACCACCACCACCAACAACCGACCGGAACAACAACAATGATCAACAGCAACAGCAAACAGACGCCAACCAAACCAACACACCACACTACTACCACCAACAACAAACAACGGCAACCAGACACACTAACAGCAACCAGCACAGCAACACCAACACCAACTCCCACTCACCACCATCTCAACATACCAACAACAGCAGCACAGACAAAACAACAAAAACAGCACAGACAACGCAACAACACAACAACAACAGCACAGCAACTACGCCAACAACACAACAACACCAACACCAATCCAACACCCGACAACAACTCACCACCCCACCACCAACCTCACAACAGGACACTACAACCATGGCAACAGCAAACAGCAAACAACACCACCCAACACCTCACCTCACACCCCCACCAACAACAACAACCGGTAACACAGCACAACAACAACAGCAAGCACACACACCAACCAAACACCAACAACCACACCAACTCCTCACCACCACAACCATCACAACAAACAGAACAACAAGACACCAACACCAACCCACACCACCACCACCACCACCAT
>CM065708.1:36977762-36982762 GCA_017654935.2 Phymorhynchus buccinoides
TGCTAAAAATGCGACTTTGGCGGTGAAAGGGTTAAAAACATCACGAGAGAGAGAGGGGCGGTTTGAACGGGAGAGATCCGAAGAGAGAGTAAGAGAGAGAGAGACGATTGAGAGAGAGAGGAGAGCGAGAGAGATGAGATCAGAGAGAGAGAGAGAGAGAGAGAGATAGAGAGAGAGAGAGAGAGACAGAGAGAGAGAGACAGAGACAGACAGAGAGACAGACAGAGAGAGAGACAGACAGGAAGAGAGAGAGAGCTTCATAAGTACATAGCTTAAGTGGTAATCTACAACGTTGCTTTAAAACAGAAATCCTTTTTAGACACATAGTAACCAAAAATGGTTCACCAAGTGGGTAGACTAGTAGAAAACAAAACGTGCCTGAAACGAGAGGAGGGGGGGGGGGGGGGGGTTGGGGTGGTGGTGGTGGGGGTAGACCGTTTCAGCGAGTTTCGTGACAGGTGTCTAAGAGCATTCTGAATCCCCCCATCATGGAAAGAACGACCCCCCCGGTGAATTTATTGACTACAACGCAAAACACTTTCAACAGCAAAAGTTAAGAGTAGCAGCGACTAGGGTAAAAAAAAAAAAAACGAAAGAAAAAAAAAAAGAAGAAGAAAAGAAATGATGATAGGTGGAAAAAACATAGTAAAAAGAGTGGAGTCCATGAATCGATCATTATACCAGCAAACGGGAACGCAAAACGGCACAGGTGTAATAATGGAATGAACAGAAGTGAAAAAGGGGGGAAGAATGGAAAGCATAGAGTAAAAGAAAGCAAAGACGGGGGGGAAAAAAAGAAAAAAAAGGCAGGACAAAAAATACAAAATGGCAAGGCCGTAAACGTACTTCCAGCAGAAACAAAACCCACACCTTTCCATCAGGGAAGGGTCTTTGCTTTCCGAGCAGTGTAGAGGCAGAGAAGCGACACGCACTCCCCCTCGAAGTCGGAGTGTGGCTGCCCACGTGGCGGGGTAATCAAAATCGGTCACACGCGTACTGTTCTCATCCCTAGCTGATGTATTTTGTACCACAGTGTTCAAGCGCTTCGGCTGTTGGTGAAAATGATGTTTTACGTCCTCTCGGTCATAGACATATGGGACATTTGTAAATACGAAGATGGTGGGAACAATACTGGCTGCAATGCCCGAAGGCAGTGCAACACCAGTACTGTCCCGAGATTTATGATTTTGAAAGCTTCGGCTGTTGTGATGATCCCTGGGGTCTTATAGCCAGGGTAAATCAACAAAAACAATATGCACGGGTCCTCATTGCGATTAGATGTTAGGTACTCCCTTTCTAAACCACCACCACCACCACCACCACCACCACCACCACCACCAACAACAACAACAACAACAAACAAAATAATCATTAAGGTTTGAAGTATGTCACCAAAAACAGTCAGGGTTACAATAATAATAATAATAATAATAATAATAATAATAATGGTTATTTATAGAGCGCTTAACTCCCTTTGCAGGGAGCTCAAAGTGCTGAACAAAGGCACTAACATACAGATAAACACACACATTAAAGACAAGCCAAGAATAATCAACATGAAGACAAGTATCAATGAATATAAACATTAAAAATAAGTGAGACTGTTAATACAAACTACATGTATTAATCTAATTTCGCCCTCCCCTCCCCCCTCCCCCCCCCCCCCTCCTCCCCCCCCACGACTCACGCACACAGTACGCACGTCACACGCAACGCACGCACGCACGCACGCACGCACTGCACGCACGCACGCACGCACGCACGCACGCACGCACGCACGCACGCACGCACGCACATGCACGCACACGCACGCACGCACGCGCACACGCACGCACGCACCACGCACACGCACGCACGCACGCACGCACACGCACACACACACACACACACAACACACACACACACACACACACACACACACACACACACACACACACACACACACACACAGCAGGGTAATATTATGCAAGGACTACGTGGATTAGAGGTAAGAGTATGAGGTTTCAAAAAGATGAGTTTTCAGAGAAGTTTTGAAAGACTGGACAGAGGAAGAGTGGCGAACACTGTGTGGTAAGCTATTCCAGACCGAGGGAGCAGAGTACGAGAAAGAAGATTCACCGAAGGATTTAGTTTAGAGTTTAGAGTGGAGAGACTAAACCGTACAATTATTCACGACTCTACTGGAACAACTAACACATACAGACATACAGACGGGCAAAGAAGTACACAGGCTTCCGTTTCAGTCGCAAACTACTAACTGTAGCGCATAGAGAAGTAGGGTTTAAATGAAGATTTATTTTTGGTAAAGTGGAAGAGAAGCATTGACGGTGTCGTGTGGCTGTGTGGAAACAAGCCTCATTTCAGCACGGAACACAGCACAGAGTTTCCGGCCATCCATCCATCAGAGCCACTACGAAACATTAGAGAGAGAGAGGGGGAGGAAGAGAGGAGAGAGAGAGAGAGAGAGAGAGAGAGAGAGAGAGAGAGAGAGAGAGAGAGAGAGAGAAAGAGAGGGAGAGAGAGAGACAGAGACCGCCAGAAAGACAGAGACAGAGCCGAGGAGAGCCAGAGAGAGAGAGAGAGAGAGAGAGAGAGAGAGAGAGAGAGAGAGACGATAGAGAGACGAGCCGCCAGAGAGAGAGAGAGAGAGAGAGAGAGAGGAGAGAGAGAGAGAGAGAGAGAGAGAGAGAATAGAGAGTGACAGAGAGAGAGTGACAGAGAGAGAGAGTAAGAGAGAGAGAGAGAGAGAGAGAGAGAGAGAGAGAGAGAGAGAGAGATTGAGAGAGAGAGAGAGAGAGACAGAGAGACAGACAGAGATAGATAGATGGGTTTATGGGAAAACAGATGATCGAGAAGAGCAGAAATCTCAACTGTTATTGTTTTCTCGAATGAAAGCCTTTTCTGTACAACAACAACAAAATCAATATCACGACTAATTGTTTTAACAATGACAAAGACAACGCATAAAACAATTTTAGTTTACAGAAGTAGAGCACTGTAACAGTTGTATTCCTGCGCGGGCCAGAGTGCTACACGCGGTCTTTTTTCTCTTTAAAAAAACAAGTTCTTACAGAAGAAGAATTATTCTTATAGAGGAAACATGGAGGAAACGTTGCTATTTCAGAGTTAATTTTACATTTTATATTTTGTTTGTATGATGAAAAAAAACAAATGCTCCCGTTTAACCCTTTCAGCGCCACACAAGTTTGATGGAGAGATTTTTGTGAATCTTTCCTGGGTACACAAACCCAAGTTGACGTCTGAGAGACTGGTGGATCCCTCTCTAAGATGTATCAAATAAGGCCTTCAACAATCTCCCCCAATTAACAACATAAGGAATGTTATTGCAAAAAAGTAAGAACTTGTATTAAAACAGACTGAAAGTAATGTAAAATGGGGATTATGCTTTTTAAATTTTTGCAGTTTTTTTTATACGTTATTAGTTTTCTCAATAAGTTCAATAATACGTCAATGGACTATCTAGAGATAGTCCGTTTTGACCCCAAGCCATCGTAAAGTCACTGGAGGACAGATCCTAATGTTATGCCTTTTAGTGACATGGGTATACTGTTAAATCAGTGGGGGGTTTGGTGTGTGTGGGGGGGGGGGGGTGTGTCAGAAATGCGATATTAGTGGCGAAAGGGTTAAGTTACTTGTTTTTATTTTGATCGAAGCGTTTTGCAAAAAAATTCAGGTAACCAACAATTTTTTTTAAAAATCATATTCATTCTCTTTTCTTTTTAAGCTTGCGTTGTACCATACCAAAAAAAAACACCCACCACACCTGTAAGATTTTTTTTAGGGCAACCCTTCCCAGCATAGCTCTCCAACCATCAGCAGCCAATCACCATCCGCAGGAACAGCAACAGTCGTGGAGAGGAACCGGAAGATGGCTGCGCGTGCACCGGAAATTGCCTTTCTGCGCATGCCTTGGCGTGCTATCGTTAACGGGGGTGCGACGAGATTTAGCGAGGATTTTCTTTCTCGGCGAAGCTCTCGTAAATTACCGGAAGAAAACGGCTTCTACTTCTCCAGGCTTTTTTTCCTGTTTTGTTGTTGTTGTTTTTTTACCTGGGGGAAAAAAGTCCTCAATGTATCAGTTGGACCGTTTTGCTTCCTCGCAGGAGGTCCCCCGCGCGCACGTTCGTTTGCGATCCGTGTGAGTTAGAGAGAGAGGTCGGGGGGGGAGAGAGAGAGAGGGGGGAGGGAGAGAGAGAGGGGGGGGAGAGCAGAGAGAGAGGGGGGAGAGAGGGGGGGAGAGAGGGAGGGAGAGAGCGAGAGAGAGGAGAGGGGGGGAGAGAGAGAGAGAGAGGGGTGAGAGAGAGAGGGGGGTGGGGAGGAGATGGGCAGAGAGAGAGACGAGGGGGGGAGTATCTGAGAGGAGCGAAGACAGAGAGTGGGAGAGAGAGAGAGAGAGAGCGAGAGAGAGAGAGAGGGAGTGGATATTAAGTGGAGGGGATCGCTATAGTATATATATATATTGCTATAGCGAAACATACACGAGATAGAGACAGAGACAGACACGGAGACAAGACACAGAGACAACCTGAGAGAGAGAGAGATATAGAGAGACAGAGAGACAGAGACCAGAGACAGAGGACAGAGACAACAGAGACAGACAACGAGACACGGAGAGAAACAGACACAGAGAGAAGATGCGGAGGAGCGGAAGAGGGTGGAGGGGGGTTTGTTTGTTTGTGTGTTTTGGGGGGGGGGGTGTAAGTGAAAATGGAGGGGATTGATAGAGTGTTAGTCTATAGATCTGCATAATTTGCTAATTTTGTCCACTTTTGGACAGGCTTTTTAGGAAACCTTTTGGGTTGTTTCCCTTTCTCTACTCCCCACCCCCCCACCCCCCCTCAACTTTTCACCCCGCTCACTTCAGTCCAATGGGCATTTCTACCAAATCTTTCTTCTTCTTCTTCTGCGTTCCCAGGGCCGTATGGCCCATAACGGGTTAGGTTGTGTTTAGTGGGCAGCATGGTTGTTAGGGGGAGGAC
>CM065708.1:36992762-37002762 GCA_017654935.2 Phymorhynchus buccinoides
CGTTGCATAAAACAATATCCTGTAACAAGGACAATATATTATTTGGAATTTGGAAGAAAAAAACCATTGATGTCCTCAAATTTGATGTACCTCGAGTAAGTCCGTGCTACAGCTTTAGGGTATTATTCCAGGAGAGGCCTTTATTGCGACTTTTACATTCAAATTATCATCGGGATATGGGGGCTTCGCTTGCAACAGAACCGTTGGAAACCTTTCTAACTAACTGCTCTCTGTGGGATTTTCTGTTCATTTTGATAAGTTAAACTATTTTGCAATTCATAGGATGAAAACTACTGGAGGACTTTTAGCTTCTTTTGTGTCTTATATAATTATAATATATATACTACGTATAGCATAACACCTCCAATCTGACTCCTAGTACAAATTCAACAACAACCAAAACAAGTGCAACTCCGAGCGGCTGCAAGTCCCCTCGCAGCATCGCCGAGGTACTCCGAAATCGGAATGTGTCGGCTGTACACATACATAAAAACGCATCAAAACAGCACGTAACTACATAAAAAGGCATCAAAACAGCACGCAACTGAATAGTGTTTTTTATATATAGCCTTGGGGTTCGGACCCGTGATTTGAGTGCGCGCGATCATGCGCACATGAGCGCACAGAAACAATTCATGACAACTGTGTTATAGACAATTCATCAAGGCAAACAAAAAAAACTGCATTAAAATAGATGCAAAACTTCGCGCGATATTAGCGATTATGTGTTTCGGGGTTTAAAACGGACCCCCCCACCCCCTACACACAACCCCGTAACTGGCGCGACCTTGACCTTACACACACAAAACACAAATACATCAGTGGACTGGCGCGACCTTGCCTTAATGTAAAACTAAATACATCAGCTTGCATCTTGGCAAACTAGTATACCAAATTTGATGATGATAGACTGAATAGTTTTTGGAAAAAAACGGACGAATAGCCGGACGGACGGAGGCACGCCGGACGGACGGACGGACAGACACCGGACGGACGGACGGACCAGACAAAAACAATAGCTCCTGGAACCTTCGGCTCGGGGACTAAACAAAGCTAAAGTTACCCCAAGCGCCACGTCTCCCCTCTCTCCCATCCATACATACTCTCGCCCTGCACGGTATTTTTTCCCCTTTTGCTTAATGGGCGGTAACTCTAGAGCCCTTATCCCACCAGGGGGCGTCTCGGGTAGGTGCGAGAGCTCGATGAGGCTCGTCTCCCAAACGTCAGTTTTCTTCAGGACCCCCTACTGGGTTCGCCAGATCCCCCCTAGATCCCTCCCCCCATACGACGAGAAAACGAATCCTGAAATCCCCCAATCACCCCTCGTTCTTGTTGTGTTGGTGAAAAATGAGCGTTGGCTTTTATTTCCTGGTAGGGGTGTCTGTTTTGGTGTAGGGGGTGGAGGGTGGTGTAGTGTCTGTGTCTGTGTCTGCGTTTGTGTTTGTGTGTAGAATTGAATGTTTGATGATTTTATGGTGATCCCCTCCTGCCAGTCAAAACTTTTTGGTTGGAGTGCGCGCTGGGGGGATCATGCGGGGTGGGTGCGCAGAGATGAGAATTCATGAGAGGGTCAGAGGACTGAGAGTTATAGAGAGATTCATCAAGAGAATTTTGAGAAAGAGAGACTGCAGAGAAATAGATGCAAATGGAGGGGATTCGAGAGATATTAGCGATTAGAGAGAGAGAGAGTCCGAAACCCGTAACTGGCGCGAACTTGGTTTAGGCCCAAACTAAATATCATGACAGTGGATAGAATATCTTGGCAAACTAGTAGCCAACAATCACAATGGATAAATAAATGAATAAACAAATAATGGCTTCTTTACTACATTGAGAGAGAGATAGAGAGAACACGGAACACTGAACACTGAAATGGTTTAATGAGTAGGCCATTGGACCCACGGTCGGACAGAGTGGTTACTGACGGACGGACAAAGTAGCAGTATTAACAACATTTTATCATAAACACACAAAACAATACTCCCCATAACGTAGTTCAAAACTTCATACAAAAAAGCTACATAGAACCCCAAGCGCCACGTCTCCCCTCTTTACCCATTCCATACATACTCTCGCCCTGCACGGTATTTTTTCGAGATAAAATGCTTAATGGGCGGTAACTCTAGAGATTTATTCCCAGTTGCAAGGCGTCTCGGGTAGGTGCGAGAGCTCGATGAGGTTCGTCTCCCATACGTCAGTTTTCTTCAGGAATATATCTGGGTTCGCCAGATCCTGATAACGAGGGCCCTGTAATACCAAATGGATTTCAGTCTCAAACTGAGAGGTACAATCCCCCAAGGACAAATCGTTCTTGTTGTGTTGGTGAAAAATGAGCGTTGGCTTTTATTTCCTGGTAGGGGTGTCTGTTTTGGTGTAGGGGGTGGAGGGTGGTGTAGTGTCTGTGTCTGTGTCTGTGTTTGTGTTTGTTGTGTAGAAGTGAATGTTTGATGATTTTTTATGGTGATCCCCTCCTGCCAGTCAAAAATTTTTGGTTGGATTGGGGTGGGGGTGGGTGGGTGGAGAGATGAGAGAGAGAGGGGGGGGGAGAGAGAGAGAGAGAGAGAGAGAGGGAGAAGAGAGAGAGAGAGAGAGAGAAGAGAGAAAGAGAGAGAGAGAGAGAGAGAGGAGAGAGAGAGAGAGAGAGAGTCCGAAACTCCAAAATATTTCAATGGTTTAGGCCCACAGCCCATATCATGACATTGGAAGAATAGCGTGGCGAATGAGCAAACAATCACAATGGATAAATAAATAAATAAACAAATAATGGCTTCTTTACTACATTGAGAGAGAGATAGAGAGAACACCGAACACTTAACACTGAAATGGTTTAGAGAATGAGTAGGCCATTGGCCCATTTCATTTTGAGTGGTTACAAAAGTATAAAAAGTAGCAGTATTAACAACATTTTATCATAAACACACATAGCAAACTTAGCGTATACGTAGTTCAAAACTTCATACATGCATGATACATAGAATATCAGATAAACACAATCATCTTTACCCATCTAAGTGCATCTCCCGGATTCTAAATGCTTTTTCTAGATAAAATGCTAAACGGATAATCAGAGATTTATTTCACTTGCAAGGAGGGGAGAGGATGAGTTAGAGAAGAAGGAAAGAAAAGGGAAGTACGCACTCAGAGAGGAGAAAGAGATTGAGCGGAGCGAAGAATGCAGGAAAGGAGAAAGGACGATGCGAGATAAGAATTGAAGGACAAATAAAGAGGAGAGAGGACATGAGAGAAGAGTAGAAGAGAAGAGACGAAGATGCTATAGCAGAGTGCGACCAGAGACTCATGGCTAGTATGATGAGACCGGAATGGACGAGAGGAAGATGAGCACCCCCAGAAAGAGGAGAGGCGAGCGTGAGAGTTGTAGAACGAGAGATATTGGATGTGAAGACCACATAGAGAAAAGTTATAGCCAGAAGAAGATTTCAACGACACAAGAAAGTAGACAGCTCGAGCCTGATACGATTGTGAAAGCTATGACCCGAGAAAATTCGTTGCACGGAACTGAAGGCCCCGGTGGTAAGAGGAGTTAGAGTAAGACGAGACGAAGGAGCAAGAGAGGAAGAGAGAGAGAGAGTAGAAAGACGGAATCGGACTATGAGGAAAGAGACCGAAAGGAAAAGAAAACAGAGAACGAAGAACGAAGAGAGAGAGGAGGATAGAAGAGAAGAGACAGAGCAGATAGAGAAGGAGAGAAGAGAGTAAGTGAGAGTGAAGAAGAGAGTTAGTTTTGGAGTCTGAAATAAATAAGAGAAGAGAGAGAGAACACGAAGACAGAGACATAGATCGAGAGAGAGAGAGAGAGAGGAAGGAGGGTTGAGATTTGAGACAGGGAAAGAGAGAGAAGAGACGAGTTACGAGAGGTGAGAGGAGAGAGAGATAAGAGAGGGAGATCAGAAAAATTAAACGAGATAATTAACAGGAAGAGAAAACATCAGGAAGAAACGCAATGATAGCAGACCAGAGAGGTTAATGGAGCAGGAGAGAGAGAGAAAGACAGATGAGGCAACGAGAGCAGAGCTAGAACGAGAAAACAGAGATGAGATAGAGATAGAGGAGAGAGGAAGGAGAGAAACGGTGAGAGTAGAGAAAGAGGAAAAAGAATATCGAGAGACCCGTGTCAGAGCTCGTAGACAGGTACGTGAGTAGAGAAGCAGAGATGAGAACGAGAAGAAAGTAGAGTAAAGTAGAAGACACAGAGACGAGAGCCGGCATGTTGAAGGAGAGAGAAGAGAGATAGAGAGAAGAGAATAGACTAGATACGTAGAGAGAATGACAGACTAAGAGGACATAGGCAGAGTAAAGTAGACATAGAGAACCAGAGCAGGACGAGAGCTGGTAGAGAGGAGAGAGACAGAGTAGAGAGAGGAGAGAGAGAGCCGAGAGCGAGCGAGATAGAGAGTAGATATGAGAGACGAGAAAGACACAGAGAGATAGAGAGCGATCCAGATAGTATTTATAGTATTAGAGTACAAGAGTAACGAGAACGAGATCTCTAGATAGATAGAGATTATAGGATATAAATACCAGATATATACATATACATCTTATAGCGGAGAAATATTTTTCTATCCATTAATGCATATAGCACCTATATATCGTATCGATATTCATCTATATATTAACGACATATATATTACATACAGAATAGATCAGAGTCAGTAGATAGAGATGGAGATTTTACTATAACGTAAGATTTAGGGATACCTACTTATTCTTAAGCATAGAGATAGGAGGTGATGACCGGGTAGAGAGAGTGGAGATAGACTCCATAGGAGAGAGTCCTCTCTCTCTTGACGAGAGACTAGAAGATAGAGACTGAGATTAGGAGGAGATAGAGAGACAGAGCTGTTAGTATAGCTATACCTGAGGAGAGATCGAGGATAGAAAGAAGTAGGATTGCTAGTTGATCGCTTTTTCAATGTAAAGATACAGAGAACAACGAAGAGGAGAGAAGAGTATACTGGACTCGTTTTTCGGATCATGACGTTCGATTTTCTGATGACGAAGAAAAACTGAAGAGGATATTTTATGAGACGTTGAATCCTTAGACATTCCTAGAAGTGTCATCTTTGACAAATTTGGAAAAAATAGAAGGTCTTTTTTTATCAACCAATTTTGAATTGACTACTATTTGAAGGACATTTTGTTTGAGAGAGCATGTCACTGCTATGGAAGACGAACGAGAGAATGGATGTGACAGGTGCCATTATGTTGGTGGAATGAACGTGAAATTTATTAGAACTGAACAATGATATTTTTTTAATCTGAGTCGCTAGCTACACGATTCGCATGTACAGAGAGTAAGAGGGTGTCGAGTAGTAGCAGTGGAGACGAGAAGACAAGTATGGGTGGGTAGAAGATTTGAAGAAAATGTTAATTTAAGGGTGTACAGGGAGAGATGCATAGGGATTACTGTAGAGTACCAGCGTATAGAAATCGAGTTATTTAAAGCAGAAGAGAGGAGAACATACAAGTGACCGCTGTAGGGGGGGGTAAAGATGTGCATGTCTGTAGGACCTACAGAGAAAGGGCAGATTGATAGACATGACTTGATAAATAATGACAGACGAAATGGAGGCCGATACGCACTGAAGAAGCAGAGTGAGAGAAGAGATAGAAACGATAGTAGATATGAGCGATGACGAGGAGAGAGAAAGTATGAGATATGTGGATAGACGATGATAGACTACGGAGCGAGAGAGCAGAGATGGGATAGGGGGTGCCGGGTCAACGGATGGGGTGTCACAACTAACCTAAGAGATCACAGGAGGATCGGAAGTCATTTGCTGGAGGGCTGTGGAGAGGTAGGGAGTCAGAGAGAGAGACGAAGAATGGACGAGAGATTACATAGAGAGCGAAGAAAGAGGAGGGGAAGGACGTAAAGGTAAGAGAAGAGACGAGAAGAGAGAGAGAGAGAAAGAATGAGAGAGAGAGAAGGAACCGTGGGAGAGGAGACCTCTAGAGAAAAGAAATGAAGAGAGAGAAGGATACACGACAAGGAAAGCAGTAGAGGAATTTAATGAGATAAGACACGTAGGGGAGAAGGAGAGAGACTGACAAAGAACTGATGGAGAGAGAAGGAGGGGGGGGGGACTAAAATACGGCTACAGAAGGGAGGGGGTTAGCAGAGAGAGAGAAAGAGGAGGGCCGGGGAAGATGAGGAGAGAGGAGAGAATACGAGAGGAGAGGGGAGAAGGAAGGCGAGAGAGAAGCAAGAGGAGGGAGAGAGTAAGAAACGAGTAGGCATAGGTAGGGGTGTCCCAGAGGGAGAGAAGAAGAGAGAGGAGAGGGCGAAGAGAGAGAGATTGGACGAGATAGAGAGAGGAGAAAGAAAGAGAAGGAAAAAAGGGAATAGGAACACAAAACTATTTTTGGAAAAGGAGGGAACACAAGAGGAAACCCCGCAGAGTGAAGGAGAGGAGAGGTAAGCACCACGAAGAGAGGGGTGAAGAGAGCAACGTGAGAGATAGGAGAGAGAGGAAAAGCACCCCTTAAGAGGGGGAGGGAGGGGGAAGATGAGATTACCGTGAGGGGATGAGGAGGAGAGAGAGGGGAAGGGAGACTGGGACAGGCGAACGAAGAGGGAGAGGGAAGAAAAGACAGAATAGAGCGGGAAGAGACGAGGGAAGAGGGTGTGGAGAACAAGAAGGACGGGTCGACCAGACACGAGGGACGGGAGACAATGACGAATCCCCCTCGAGAGCAGGGAGAGGACCAGTCAGCGATCAGTATTGAGGAAAGGGCATGTTGCGGACGCGACGCGCTCCCGGTAGGGAGTTAGAAAGGGGAAGTCCAATAGGATGAAGAAGATTAGTTGAGATTCAGAAGAGAAGTAATGCAGAATGAGGTATGGAGGAGAAAGAATGAGGCATTCATGTACAGGAGGAGAGATGTAGAGCAGATGAGAGACGAAGTTAGAGAAGAAGAGAAGAGGAGAGAGTGATCGGAGAGAGCGTAGAGAGAGACCGAGAGAGATAAAACTGTAGGAGAGAAGAGAGAGAAAGTTAGATAAGCAGCAAAAGTAGAGACGTTCTAGATACAAGAAAGAGAAAGATTGAAGAGAGAAAGATAGATAAGAGAAAGAGGCAGAGAGCAGAGAAAACTGAGAGAGAGAAACAGATGAAAGAATGAGAGAGTAGCAGAAAGAAGAGAAGAAAATGAAAGAAGCATAAGGAGAGCCAGTAGTAGAGGATGAAGGAGGACGACAGAGGAGAGGAGAGAGAGGAGAGAGAGAGGAGAGATGAGGATGGGGCTAGAGGGGAGAGAGATTAGAGAGGAGTAGGTAGAAGACAGAAGAGGGAAAGTTAAGAGAGGGGATCAGATAAGAAATATAGAAGCAGGAGGCGGATAAACTGACCAAAAAGAGAGGAGGAAGAGGACGAGGAGAGTATGACGAGGGAGGGGACAGAATGAGCAAAGGGAGAGATCGTTAAGAGGAGGTTTTGCCGCACAAGAGAGGAAAGGAAGTAGGCCGATCGTCTTGCTCGAATTTGGTGACAGAGAGAGGAATGACAGGAGCGGCGTACGCAGGAAGGGAAATTGAGAAGAAGAGACAAGGAAGGACAGAGATTATTTCGAAGGGACGAGACAGAGAAGTCGTAGGGAAGGAGAAGAGGGAGGGGAGAGGAGATCAGCATGCAGTAAGAGGAGAACGGAAGAAGAGCAGAGGACGAGAATGAGGAACCGGGATAGCATCTAGAGTAACGAGAGAGAGGAGATACGAGACGTAAGTAAAAGGGAGGGGAGAGAGGAAAAGGGGATAAAGGAGGATTGAAAGAAAAATAGCTGGAGGAGAGAGAGATAGAGAAGAGACACTGAGGAAAGAGGTATGCGAGACATCAGAACAAAGGGCGAGAAGAATCAGAAGGTAAAGAAGAATAGAGGAGAAAGGGAGGAGAGGAGAAGACGAGAAGGAATCAGAAAGGAGAGAGCTTGAGAAGAAAGACGAGAAGAGAGAAAAAAGAGGGAGACCTCGAGAAAAGAAAGGAAAAGACACCAAGAAGAAGGAGACCGAGAAAGGACACAGAGAGACAGAGACGAGAAAAGAGGAGAGGCTAGAAGAAGAGAGAGAGGAGGGGAGGAGAAGAGAGGGGGCGACGAGAAGGACGAGAAACGAGGAGAGGGAAATGACGACGAGGGGAGACGAGGGAATAGGAGAGGGGGGAGAGGGAGACGAGAAATTCAGAAAGACGAAGTACGTAGGTTAGGATTGGCTGAGATGGGACATAGAGGATTAGAGAGATGAAGGAGGATGATCAGAGAGTATGAGATATAAGGGAGCTTGACATCAGGTGACTTGAAGGCAAGGAAGGAAGGGAGGAGAGGAGAGGAAAGAATTTGAGAGGAGGAGAAGGAGGAGGGGAAATTAGGAGGGAAGAATGACTTTAGGAGAAATTTTGAAGTCAATTACGTGATTTAACTGGGGAACAGGGGCGGGAAGACGAAATGTAGAGAAAGAGAGTAAGAACCGAGAGTAAGGTAAGGAAGTCAGGTTAAAGAGAGTTAAAGTAATAAGATAAATTAGTGTAGACACAGCAGAGAGTAATATGATCGTACCCTAGAGTGAGTAGCGAGAGTAAATGAGACGTGAGCAGAGACACGAAGAGAGCAGCAGAGCAGGAGATTCTGGAGAGAGAGAGCGAAGAATGATTCGAAGGAACAGAGAGAGGCGACAGAGAGGAGAGAGAAGGAGAAGAGAGACGAGAGATCTTGCCGGACTTCCTTTCTTATATGAGAAGACTCGAGTCGAGACGAGCACACGCCACCCACACACGAGCAGGCAGGTCAGCAGACGGAGGACAGACTGAGATGAGGAGAGGAGAATGATTGCAGTGATAGGACCTGTCTCCACCGGGAGCGAAGAGGAGCATACTCGAGTGTAGATTGAGACAGGAGAGAGAGAGAGCTGGCGAGGAGGAGAAGACGTAGAATGAGAAGAGAAACGAGAGAGAGGCGAGAGATTTGAGGACTCGGCATGTCGAACGACCCTGATCTGACGAGAGGGACGACGGGAGTTGATGGAGAGGAGATTGGACTCGAACCACTCTTCCGAACAGATTGATCCTAGGAGACTACGAGAGAACGCAGAGAGCATGCATTGAGTGAGATGAGTATTGTACCCCCCCGACATCCAGTCTCTGTCTCAGAGTACGCCAGCAAGGATGAGGACTTGCGGTAGAAGCGAGCAGAGAGGATTGGAGAAGAGTTGAGAGGCGAGAGAACGAGCAGAGAGAGAGGACTCTCACCGATGAGAGAGGATTTTTGAGAGAGATGCAAGAGATGACCAGATGGTATGGCTGGAGAAATGAGATGAGAAAGAGAGAAGAGCTCTCTATCTGTCTGAGTCTGTAGAGGACGCGAGAGATAGAGGAACGACGACTCTGAGAGAGTCTCAAGCACGAGAGAAGAGCCCTCAAGCGAGGAGAGAGGAGATGAGAGACGCGAGATAGGAGGAGAGATGAGAGACCTAGACAAGAGAGATCGGAGAGAGAGGAACGAGACTCGAAGACGGCAGGAGAGGGCGATGGATCGGACCAGAGAGATTGCAAGAAGAAGCGATCACGAGAGAAGGGCATCATGAACGAGGTAGATAACAGGAGAACAGCTGAAGAGGGAGCCAAAGCACCGAGGACCCGACGACGAGATGAGCCACGAGAAACGATAAGTTAACGATGAGAGAGAAAGAGAGAGAGAGTGAAGACCTTTCGAAAGGCAGAGACAGCCACGAAGAATAAAAAAAGAGGGAGATGAGAGAGAGATGAGAGAGGATGCAGCTAGCCTGATCCACCCCCCAGCCACGAAGACATCTAGTCTATCTGAGAATCGACCAGATCGATCTTGAAATCTGACGAGTCTGTACGGAGATCATGTGAGAGAGGAGAGAGAGAGAGAGATTAGATCCGCTGATTGCGAAGTGACTTGACTAGAACGCAGACCAGTAGAATGTTCGGCTCAGACTGAGGGTCGCCCCTCTCTGGCGGGGGGC
>CM065708.1:37007762-37020262 GCA_017654935.2 Phymorhynchus buccinoides
GGTCGCGAGCGATCACGAAGCGCCAGAGCCAGGCGACCCCTCCCGGTGATTTATTTAAAAGTGCCCCTCCCTCCCGTCAATAAAATGTCTGGACAATTTAAATAAATAAAATAAAACAAATCATTGGAAAAGGAGACAAGGGGATGGGGAGGAGAATGCATGGGGGAGGGGGTAGGGAGAAGGAGGAGAAAAAAAAAACAATGGAAAGGGGGTGAGGGGTGAGGAAAGGTGTGTGTGTGTGTGTGTGTGTGTGTGTGTGTTGTGTGGAGAGAGAGAGAGTGTGTGTGTGAGAGAGATTGAGATGACTTGATAGAGAGTCAAAGTATTTGTCTCTGAATTAATTGTTGGTAGAGGTTTTTTGTGATCAGTGGCTTGTCGCGCTAATTCAGTCTTTCCCATACACAGTAAGCCACACAAACCAAACCCTCGCATAATCTATTGCCAAAGATGAGCAAACCATATCTCGCACAAACATACAGAAACGCACAGACAGACAGACAAAACACACAAACACATTCTGTGTCTGTCTTTATCTCTGTCTGTCTGTCTGCCTCCCCCCCCTCTCTCTTCTCTCTCTTCTCTCTGTCTCTCTCTCTCTCCTCTCTCTCTTCTCTCTCTCTCTCTCTCTCTCTCTCTCTCTCTCTCTCTCTCTCTCTCTCTCTCTCTCTCTCTCTCTCTCCCCCCCCCTCACGCACCCCCCCACACACACACACACCATAATATATATTATCTCTCTTGGTCTAA
Source organism: Phymorhynchus buccinoides (assembly GCA_017654935.2). Lineage (NCBI taxonomy): Eukaryota > Metazoa > Mollusca > Gastropoda > Neogastropoda > Raphitomidae > Phymorhynchus > Phymorhynchus buccinoides. Next base: position 37,008,507 of record CM065708.1, read on the forward strand.
CACTCACAAACATACAATCTCTTAGACACACGAACACGCAGAAACGCATACATGTTCAGTCTGTATCTGTCTGTCTCTATCTCTGTCTCTGTCTCTCTGTGTCTGTCTGTCTGTAACTTGTCGACGACGACGACGAAAATGGTGTTTTACGTCCTCTTGGTCTGAATCAGACACATATGGGACATTTGTAAATACAAATATGGTGGGAACAATACTGGAGGCAATGCCCGGAGGCAGTACGAAACCAGTAAACCAGTAAAGTCCCGATTTTTTTATTAATACAGATAGGTGTAGCGGTAACCACGCCTCGGTTAAACCTCATCGGCTGTGGCACCGCTACAAGTAATTTAATAATTAATTGTCTGTAACTTGTCCCCCTTTCCCTTCCTTTTTAAACCGAACGAACGACCCACAAAACATCAAACCGCGCCTCCCCCTTCACCCCCACCCCCCACCCCAACATTTTGTTTAAAATCGTGGACAATAAATGCAGATGACCACACACACACTTGTCAAGTGTTAATCCATATTGAAATGCTGTTGATTTGTCTGAATATTTGTGACCAACACTATGATCATTGAAATCCAAGCGGCTTTTCTTCTTTTTTTTTCTTCCTCCTCCTATCCTTCTTCATAATTTTGTTCTTCGTCATTTTGTTTTTTCTTGTTCTTCGTTCTTCTTCTTCTTCCTCATACTTTATGCGTCTTTTTTCTTCTTTTTCTTGTGATCTTCTTCTTCTTACTTCATGCTGCTTTTTTTCTTCTTCTTTCTTCTTTTTCAGTTCTTATTTTCTTTTCTTCTTCTTTTCTTTTTTTTATTTTCTGCTTTTTTCTTCTTTTTGTGTGATTATTCTTCTTCTTTTTCTTTCTCTTTTTTTTTCTTCTTTGATCTTCTTCTTCTTCTATTATCTACTTCTTATTCTTCTTCTGCTTCTTCTTCTTATTTTCTTCTTCTTCTTCTTTCTTCTTCTTCTTCTTCTTCTTCATTCTGCTTCTTCTTCTCTGCTTCTTCTTCTTCTTTCCTTCTTTTCTTTCTCCTTCTTCTTCATTCTCTTATGCTTCTCTTGCTCTTTTTCTTCTTCTTTTTATTGCGATGCTTCTTCTTCTTCTTCTTCTTCTTCCTCTTCTTCTTCTTATGCGTATTTCTTCTTCTTCTTCTTCTTCTTCTTCTTCTTCTTCTACTATGTTCTTCTGAGCAGCTGCTGATTCTCGATAAGTCACTGGCGGATTAAGATGGTCAGAGGAGTTTTAATGGGTCTTCTGACTGTGTGCTTCTTCTTCTTCTTCTTCTTCTTCTTCCGTCTGAGCTTTCTTCTTCTTCTGTCTGCTTTCTCTCTCTCTTCTTTCTGCTTCTTGACAAGTGGAATTCTTTTTTTTTTTTTTTTTCTTCTTCTTTGAGATTCTTCGGAGAGAGAGAGAGCTTCTTTCGAGAGAGAGTTTTTTTTCTTCTTCTTCTTCTTCTTCTTCTTCTTCTCTTCGGAGAGAGGAGACTATGTACCTGAGCAGCTGCTGATCTCAGATAAGTCAGATTAAGATGGTCAGAGGAGTTTTAATGAGAGACTGTGTGCCCGTCTGAGAGAGCTCGTTTGACAAAGATGGAGAGATGAGAGAGGAGAGAGAGAGAGAGAGACGGAGAGAGAGAGAGAGAGAGACGAGAGAGAGAGAGAGAGAGAGAGAGAGAGAGAGAGAGAGAGAGAGAGAGAGAGAGAGAGAGAGAGAGAGAGAGAGAGAGAGAGGAGAGAATTATAAACAAGATTTGTTTTTCTTCAAATTATTTAAGAAAAAGAATAAAATAGGAAGAAGAAGAAGAAGAAGAAGAAGAATAGAAGAAGAAAGAAGAAGAAGAAGAAGAAGAAGAAGAAGAAGAAGAAGAAGAAGATCACAAAAAGGAGAAAAAAGGAAAAGAAGAAGACGAAGAAGAAATAAATTATAGGCTACTGCTGCTGCTGCTGATGATGATGCTGGAGATGATGATGCTGGATGATGATGATGATGATGGTTGGAAGAAGAAGACGACAACGACGACGACGACGACGACGACGACGACGAAGAAGAAGAAGAAGAAGAAATTGTCGCCCTTTTTTGGCCCATCGATGAAAGGGAGACGTACCCAAACTCCACAGCCCCACACCCCCATAAATATAAACCAGCCCACCCCCGCTGGGCCCCTAAACACCCGCCCTGAGCGCCCCCTAGTCCTCCTCAAGGGAAACAACCCGCTCCGTTTTCCACACCAGAGGGCGTCAGAATCACCGCTCCGATGACTCCCCCCAAGGGACGCAACTGATCTGGGGGGCCCCCAGTGTTGTCAACAATTACCCGCCCCTGACAGGTTTGCTTTGCGCAAAAGCAAAGGGAAGCTACTACTTCTGTCCGACAAGGCGGCGTCAAGAGTGATCCCCGCCTTTCTCTCTCAACTGCGACACAAATCTCGCGAGAGTAGTCGTAGTAGCAACAAACATGGCGGATAAGAATGATCCTGCTCTCTGCGAGAGAGAGAGAGAGAGAGAGAGAGGGAGAGAGAGAGAGAGAGAGAGAGAGAGAGAGAGAGAGAGAGAGGAGAGAGAGAGAGAGAGAGTGTGAGAGAAGAGAGAGAGTGAGAGAGAGAGAGAGAGAGAGAGAGAGAGGAGAGAGAGAGAGAGAGAGAGAGGGAGAGAGAGAGATGAGAGAGAGAGAGGAGGGAGGAGAGGAGAGAGAGAGAGACGATGAGAGAGAGGTACATTGAGAGAGAGAAGAGAGAGAGGAGAGAGAGAGAGAGAGAGAGAGCTAGAGAGAGAGAGAGAGAGAGCTATGAAAAATGAACATGTTACGTATTTTGTTAAAGTCTTCTTCTTTCTTCTTCTTCTTTCTCTGCGTTCCCAGGCCATAATGGATAAGGTACGTATGTGTCCAGTTTTCAGTTTTCACTGGTCTCCCCGCTGCGTACAGCCGACACATTCCGGACACATTCCGATTTCGGAGGAGCTCGAAGAAGAAACATTATTTGGGAAAGTTTTTTGGAGACAAAAAAGGCAGCAGAAATTGTGTTAACTAATTATTTTGTAAACTTGTGAGCTAGAGAAAGAACCACAGAAAAAGAACAAAATGGAGGGGGGGGGGGAGAGAAAGGAGGAGAGAGAGAGGAGACGAGCGCTAGAGAGACAGAACCACAGAAGAACAAAATGGGAGGGGGGGAGGAAGGAGGCAGAAGTGGAGAGAGAGAGAAGAGAGAGAGAGAGAGAGAGAGAGAGAGAGAGAGAGAGAGAGAGAGAGAGAGAGAGAGAGAGAGAGAGAGAGAGGAGAGAGAGAGAGTTTGTGTGCAAGCAAACATGGCGGGCTTAGTTAAAGGCACGGCCGGACTATAAAAGAGGGGAGGCGCTGATCGCGCGCCATTTTAAATAATTCACATTATACATCTGTAAAGTTAAAAATTCGGGACTTTCCTGGAGTTGCACTGCCTCCGGGCATTGCCTCCAGGATCGTTCCCACCATGTTTATATCTACTAATGTCCCATACGTGTCTATTTCAGACCGGAGAACGTTAAACGGATTTTCATTCATTCGCGCGCGCCCTTTACCGTCCATAAGGGTCTCTGATCGATTGGACGCTAATCTCACCTTCTCTAGCGGGCGCCCGCATTTGAATAAAATAATAATAATAATAATGAGGAAAAATTTATATAGCGCCCATCCTACTATCACAGCTGGCGAGAGAGACGAACCCTGTTGAAGCGAGCCACCGCGAGGCAGAGCTTTTCTGGTGTAAAAGACCCGATCCCTGGGATCGGGTTTGTTTTTTTTTCCCCTGTAACTAACTTGTGAACGATCAGGGCTATAATCGGATTGGCCTTGCTGTGTGTGTAGTGTGGTGGTGTTGCTATGGCGCGCCAAAGATACAAAACTCTATTTAGCTGTTCGATAGAGTTTCGAAACTGTGTCTATCAGTTCGATAGAGTTTGAAAACCCTATCTAGCTGTTCGATAGAGTTTTAAAACTCTGTCGAACAGATAGATAGGGTTTCCACAAAATAACCCTATCGAGATATAGTTTTTTCTATCGCGATTTCTGATTGGTACATGGCTTCAGCGACAAGTTTGTGGCCTTGGCAGGGCAGTGACCCGTGAATTTGAATAAGACAATAGGCCTAGGCCCTACACAGTCAAAGATACTAGTCCTATCTACCAATGAAATGCTTCGTTTTAAAAAAGTATCAAAATGGCACGTTCGATAGAGTTTTACGACGATAAACTCTATCTAGCTGCTCGACAGAGTTTTAAAACTCTATCTAACTGCTAGCTATAGTTTAGAAACTGTATCTAACAGTTCGATAGGGTTTTTAAACTCTGTCGAACTGCTAGATAGAGTTTTGGTCATTCGGCGCGCCATATGTTGTTCTCACCCTCTCTCAGCCTGCCAATGTCGTCAATGGTCAACCTATAGCGATATTTTTCACGCCAGAGGGCAGTCAATGCACTAGGGGCTTATCACGCGATTTTCTTACTTGGGCGTAGTGAGAGAGAGAGTGATGGTAGGACCACTCACTGTCTCTCTCTCTTTCTTTATCCCCAACTAATAATATAGAGAGGATTAGCCCCACACGAGCGTCATGCCCTCTGGCGTGAGAAAAATCGCACTAAGTCTCTCATTACATTCACCGCGGGATGACGAGTCGGTAGAACTGGCGCCGATTTCCGCTTCCTGTCGGTCTCTTGAGAGCCTAAGTTCTCTCCCTTGAGTGTGGGCTGCGCTACTTTCGTACTGGTCTGATTGTAGCTAATAAAAGGTGACGAGATGAGAGAGTGTGTGGCTTTGTTTTATATAACAAAACCCCCCACCAATTTCAGAAAGAAAGAAAAAGAATCAAACACACAAAAGAACACCTCTTCTTGGTTTAAGCGTCTTCTTTCAAGTACAGTATTATTACAGAATGGGGCTAGGAGGACACACAGCAAGCATTCAAAAACTAATAATCATCATCATCATCATCATCTTCTTCTTCTTCTTCTTCTAGATCGATAATTATTTCTGGTTGTTGTTCCTTTTACTTGTTCTTTCTTGTTCTTGTTCTTGTTCTTCTTGTTCTTTTACGGATTCCTCTTCTTCTTCTGTGTCTTCTTCTTCTTCTTTTTCTTCTTCTTCTTCTTCTTCTTCTTCCCTCTTCTTCTTCTTCTTCTTCTCCTTCTTCTTCTTCTTCTTCTTCTTCTACTTTTTGTGTTGTTTTCGTCTTGATATTATTATTTTAAATTTATATTATATTTCTCCTTTCTTTCTTTAGTTCTTTCCTTCTCCTCTTTTCTCCACCCCCTCCCTCCCTGCCTCCTCTCTGTCTCTGTCTCTGTCTCGTCTCTCTCCGTCTCTCTCTCTCTCTCTCTCTCTCTCTCTCTCTCTCGCTCCTCTCGTCTCTCCTCTCTCTCCTTTTCTCTTCTCTTTTTCTCTCTCTCTCTCTTCTCTCTCTCTCTCTCTCTCTCTCTCTCTCTCTCTCTCTCTCTCTCTCTCTCCTCTCTCTCTCTCTCTCTCTCTCTCTCTCTCTCTCTCTCTCTCTTCCTCTCTCTGATCCGTTTATTCGTTGTTGTTTTTCTTCTGCTCTTTTTTAAAATTATCTTATGTTTACAAAAAACATGTACCTCCGTGCCAAATAGCTTGTTAATTGCTGATGACATTAAAACATTTTCATTCATTGTCCTTTGTCTCTTCCTCCCTCCCTCCCTCCCTCCCTCCCTCCCTCCCTCCCTCCCTCCTTCGCCTTTCTGTCTTTTTGTTTAACAGAAAATAAAAGCGCAATCGCACACTCCCACAAAAAACAACAACAGAAGATGGTAAAGCATTCCAACGGACTGGTAGGACGCCGACAAAATAGAATAGAATAAGCGTCAACGCCTCGCCTTGTAGTCTTCCATCACTTAGCACACAACGCGCCTGTCCGCCATGACAAGGGCGATCATCACATCTAGCAGCTAGAGTTACCTCCCGTCAATGGGCCCTTGATCCCCCCTCTTTACGGGTCTGAGACGATGAGGAAGCTTGATCCTTATATCCGCTTATCTCCCCTACTACTACCCTCTTCCTCTCCTGTTCCTCTTCTCCTCTTTCTGTCCCTTACGTATATGAAGACAGACAGACAGAGGATAGAGAGAGATGAGAGAGAGAGAGAGAGAGAGAGAGAGAGAGAGAGAGAGAGAGAGAGAGAGAGAGAGAGAGAGAGAGGAGAGAGAGACGTGGGGGGGGAGAGAGAGAGAGAGAGAGGGGAGAGAGCGAGAGAGAGAGAGAGAAAAGGAGAGAGAGCGAGAGAAGACCGACAGGAGACGGGCGAGAGAGAGAGAGAGAGAGAGGAGATGTGAGATGGAGAGAGAGAGAGAGGAGAGAGAGAGAGAGAGAGAGAGAGAGAGAGAGAGAAACTTGAAAACTTGAAAACTTGAACTTTATTTTGCAAGGATAAGGATTTTAGGCAACGCCTAGTCTTCCAATCTGTCCTTGGTACATACACGAACATAGAATACAAACATGGCAAGGCATGATATTACACATACAGATTTGAACATAAAGGTAGCACCTTTGTACATATACGAACATAGAATACAAACATGGCAAGGCATAAAATTACACATACATAATTGAACATAAAGGTAGCAAAGCAGGTATTATGATAAAGACAAGTTGAAATACGAATTTATAGAATTACGTATTAGGTAGAATTACGTATAGAATTAGGTATAATTGTTAATACTTGTGCGGGCATACATGCGTGTAACCATACACGCACACACCTGCACGTGCGCGCGGCACACGCAAGAATACATGCACATACGCACAGATATATGTCGAAGCACGTATAAAAGAACTATACATTTTAGAACAGGGCAAACTAATGCAGCCTATGGTAGAGAGAGAGAGAGAGAGAGAGAGAGAGAGAGAGAGAGGCGCGAGAGAGAGAGAGAGAGAGAGAGACGTGAGAGAGGAGAGAGAGAGAGAGAGAGCAAGAGAGAGAGAGAGAGAGAGAGAGAGAGTGAGAGAGAGAGAGAGAGAGAGAGAGAGGGGGGGGGGAGGAGAGGAGAGAGAGAGAGAGAGAGAGAGAGAGAGAGAGAAAACGACTACGAATACGAACTTTTTTTATTGAGGGAAATTGGATAAGCTGAGACAGCGTTTTTTACACCACGCCCTCAGGCAAAACATGACAAGGAAAAACATCATCAAACATGCGAAAAAAGTGGCAACAAATACAGCATTACATTTTTATTTTTTACGCGACAGAAGAGAGACAGAGAGAGAGAGAGAGGGAGAGGAGAGAGAGAGGAGAGAGAGAGAGAGGAGAGAGAGAGAGAGGAGAGAGAGAGAGAGAGAGAGAGAGAGAGAGAGAGAGAAAAGAAGCTGATGATGATGACAGTGATGATTATGATGATGCTTAATTTTGATCACAACGAATACTTATTTGTTACTACATATATTTGTAAACCATAGAGATAAACTTTGATAAACGTCGACTAAATTAAAAGTGCTAGAGAGAGAGAGAGAGAGAGAGAGAGAGAGAGAGAGAGAGAGAGAGAGAGAGAGAGAGAGAGAGAGAGAGAGAGAGAGAGAGAGTGGGGAGAGATAGAGAGAGAGGAGAGAGAGAGAGAGATACAAAAGCAGGAAGATGAGAGATGGAAACAGACAGAAAAGACAGCCAGAGAGAGAGATAGAGGATTTCGCAGAAGACATGAACAACATATTTAAAACAGATGACACAAACATCAAAGCAGTCCTACATGATCAGGATCAGATAGGGGAAACTCTACCTCAACCCCCCTCAGAGAACCGTGAGAGACCCCACCTCAGCCCACGCCCCCTCCCATCAGAGATCCTCTCAGCCGCTCCACCCTGGAGGAACAGAGATCGTAGGAGAGAGCCTCGAGTTCGCCGCATGAATTCCTGATGGAGAGAGGCGAGGAGATGAGAGAGAGACAGATACCCTAACAATGATGAGCAAACACAGAAAACCCAGAGAAGACGTATTTCGCAGAAGACATGTCTACAATGATAAAGATCTCTTTCATCCTTCCCGATATAAACATTACCTCCACCCCCCACGCCCACCCCCCTCAATCAAACGCCTCCCCCGCTCCCACCTCCCTCTCTTCTCTTTCTCCTAACCCGTTTGAAACGAACGCCCCTTCCTTACTGTCCCTTTCTTCTTCCCATAACCGTCATAACGACAAGTGTCTCAATTTCACGTTCCAGGCACGAAACCCACACAAACATTATTCAAACGTTGTACCCGTATTAAAAGGCAGGATGACATCTTATTAACCCCCCCCCCCCACCACCCCACCACCCCCTCCACACCTCCCCTCCCCACGTTAAGCAAAAGTCGCATCATAACCTTGAAAGAAGGACAACTTTACGCCCCGGTCTCTTTAACTTAAGACAAACTACCCCATTATTGCAGTCATTTTTGTTTTCCTCTTGACTCGCCGATGCCTTCGGCAATTTTCGGCACTTTCCGTCAAGACAGGAACACACGACAACCTGCAGCGGAGATCAAAAGCCCCAAAGGGAGATTAATCTTACAAGGTATCAACCAAACATGGCGGCTACCGTTTAAAATTAATGGAAGCTTTTTAATAATGGCGGACGCTTTTAAAAGCGAAGGTTTTGGCGTCGTGAGAAAACGATCATTATTTTGTCAATATTTTCCACGGTGAATTACTGACGATTGAGCCGCCATTAAGTTGTACGGTTTGTTGGGACAGTTTTGTAGTTGGCCAATCGGCTGTTTCGTTTGAGTTGAAAGGTTTGATAAATGTTCGTGACGGATTGCCGAAATCGGCAATTGTCGGTAAAGTTCGGGGGTTCAGCCGAAAGCTTTAGAAATATGCCGCCACCATAGAGTACAGAACCCGAAGACTTTTGATGACAAAGTTTTCAGTATTTGTCAGTCAATTTTGTGAAGTTTTGTGCGTCATCGTTTTAAACGTTGGTTAAAATGTCAGATTTGTTGAGTAAAGGGAAGAGAGAGAGAGAAGAGCGAGAGGAGAGAGAGAGAGAGGAGAGGAGGAGAGAAGAGAGAGAGAGAGAGAGAGACGTGAAGAAGAGAGAGACGAGAGTGGAGAGAGATGACGGGAGAGAGAGAGATTGTGTGAGGGGCGGAGTGAGAGAGAGAGAGAGATTTTTTTTTGTTGTTGAAGCGAGCAGCCTCCTGAGAGAGAGAGGAGAGAGAGAGGAAGCTCAGATGAAGAGAGAGAGAGAGATTGAGAGCGATGAAGGCGGGGGTGACGCTTGGACTGAGAGAGAGAGAGAGAGAGAGAGAGAGAGAGAGAGAGAGAGGGTCCGAAACTCCGAAATGTTTTAATGATTTAGGCCCAGAGCCCCTATCATGACATGACAAGAATAGCGTGACAAATATGCAAGTGCGCAAACCAATCCAAACCGGAAATTAATAATACAGCAAGCGAGAGCAGCATTGAGAGAGCAAGGAGAAGAGATGATAAATAGGAAGAGCGTATAAGAAGGAGAGAGCTTCTTTAATAGACTTGAGAGCGGGATTCCCAGAGAGAGAGAGAGCGAGAGAGAGGAGGAGTGACGAGAGAGAGAGAGAGAAAGAGAGAGAGAGAGACCCGCAGAAACTGTCTCGATCCGTATAACTTTAAACTATAACGTGTTAAGTCCACCTTTGATATTTTGTAAATCATTTGTCTCCGTAGTCCTTATTTAGCTCCTGACCCCTACACCCACGCACCCCCGTTTCACAAACTGATGGGGGGTGGGGGGGAGTGGGAGGGGTATTATTCCTTTTAGTCTTTTTTATTCTTTGCGTCACCACAATAATGATCTTGTCTGTGCTTTTTTTTAAATAATTATTTTAATAATGATACAATTTAGTCCGTTTAATTTTGATAGATGCAACCAGTAAGCTGAAATCTAATATGTTTGAACATCTCCCAGAAACAATATTTTATACTTTGAGTTTGACACTAAACTGACCCCTAAACCTAACCCAAACCCTATTCCAGAACCTGAAACCCTAACCTGAAAAACCCCGCCTCAGCAACGTCCACATTTTTAAAAAAACCAAAGATGTTATTGTTAGACGATTCAGACTGACCTTAGGCACTATCCCTAAACCTAACTGAAACCGTCTGAAATGTTCGGAAGGGGAAGAGGAGGGGGCCTTTCTTAACATTTGCCCTTTGTTTGTTTTTTGTTTATTCCATCATGTAGGCCTATTGTCTGCAGTTCTGTTTTCCTTCTTTCTCTCTAATATTCAATGTTTTGCAGTAGCACTCAAAACTCAAGAACATTCGTGAAACTTTAACTTGATTCTTAAAGACACACTGACGCACGGCGATTAACACTGACGCACGACGATTAAGTCGAGTCCCTTTTGGTTTTTTCCTAGGGGTAGACCTGGGACCCACCAACAGATATCATTCTGCTCCCGAACTTGAAATTGAGGCTGCTTCTTTAAGATGATGTTTCGAGGTTTGAATTTGACGTGGGCCAGGCTTATATGGGGAGTCAGACTTCGGTCAAGAGAGCAAAACAAGATTTCTATTCCAGCTACAGAGACGGGGCTCAGGTGGAAATTCAGAGGAGAGAGCGCGAGGATGGCAGGAAAACACGTGAAACACCGTGATTTTGACAGACACGTGATTCTGGTGGGTCTTTTAAAAAAAAAGATAATTTAAAAAAAATGTTCCAGAACTAGGAAATCAGAAAAAAACTTGCAATATGACAAATAGGTCAATTCAAATACCTGAATACAAAACATTTTGAAACCAACACCCTTAAAAAAAGTCCTGAAGAAGATAATGAATCGAGGCCGAGTGTTTTTTTCATTACGGTTCTCTTCTGCGCGTCCTTCTCTCGCGGCAGTGAGAGAAAGGCGTGTGTTGAACGAGATGCGATGCACGCGCACGTGCGTTGGTGCGTCAGAGAGAATGTGCACGCAGAAAGAAGAATCGGGGTAGGAAGGACAATGGATTGAGTGGAACTCTGGAGAGAACGGCCCCCTAGGTGAAAGATAGGGGATGCCAAATCTCTCTCTCTCTCTCTCTTCCCTCACTCTCTCTCTCTCTCCTCTCTCGTCTCTCCTCTCTATCTCCCCCGCCCCCCCTCTCCACACCCCCCCCCCCCCCCATCGACCCCCCCCCCTCATTCTCCCTGCCTCTCTAGATCTCTCTCTCTCTCCCTCTTAGATCTACCTCACTCTGATCTCGCCTCCGTCTTCGACTCTGCTCTCGTCTCTCTCCTCTCTTTGATTTATTTGTTTGTATTCTTATGTTTTGCTGGCATAATAATGTGATACGCTGTATGTCAGAGGAATCAGTGATGAAGCGTGGAGCTGTCAGATCTAATCGTATCAGCTGAGAAGGAGAATGAAGCAGAGACTCGTCTGACTCTCATCTCGTCCTCTCTCCGTCTCCTCATCTCTCTCTCTCAGATCTCTCTTCCTCATCGTCTCTCGAGACTGGAGCGCACGATGGATAAGATCTCTCTCCTCTCTCTCTCTCCTCCTCGAGCATCCTCTCTCCGTCCCTCGTCTTCAGCAGATACCTCCGTCTCCTTCCTCTCGGCTCCCTCGCTTGATTGACGAAGAGCACGTTCTTCTCTCCTCGAGATGAGCATCCTCAGGGGGATAGTGGAGAGGAGAGCCAGAGAGCCAGCAGAGATTACCCGGGAGGTCTCTTGAGAGACTTGACACGTGAGTTTTGTTCCAGATAGAAGTTGCACGAGTTCGAATGGCTGTTGTACTAAACCCCCATGACAGGAAAGCTGTTAGGATGCGATAATTTCATCTAAAT
>CM065708.1:37025262-37030262 GCA_017654935.2 Phymorhynchus buccinoides
ACACACACACACACACACACACACACCTTCAGAGAGAGAGAGAGAGAGAGAGAGAGAGAGACAGAGAGACAGAGAGACACAGAGACAGAATGATATTTCGTAATCAAAATGACAGATGGAAGTCTTAGACAGACAGACAGACAGACAGAGACAGAGACAGAGAGAGACACAACATGCAGATATACCTTCGTAATCAAAATGACAGATGGATGCCTTCAGTGGCGTGTAAGCAACATGCAATTTTCAGACCTCACCCTTTCTCTAATCAAAGACGTTTTTTCACGTCAACCAACGGGAATGACGCGGGCAAAGATAGAAACCCTTGGTGTACGCACGTGTCAACACTAATTAGATAACCTGATTAGCAGAAGCTAACCACAAAAGAGGGCAAAGGCATTTTTGTGATGTGAAAATGTTGTGGTCGTTACTTTAGCGTGAAGGTGATTATTAAGACGACGGTTGCCAAGTTAAGGCGTTGGTGCAGTTTATCAAAAGCTCTTGAAAAATCGATGTTGCTTGGACATCTGTGATTATTTTGCAAGTCGTCTTTGTCGCGTGTCGCTCTCTCTCTATCTCTGTCTCTGTCTCTCTGTATCTCTTCCTCTCTCTCCTCTCCTCTCTCTCTCTCTCTCCCTCTCTCCCTCTATCTCTCTCTTCTCTCTCTCTCTCTCTCTCTCTCTGTCTATCTCTCTCTCCCTCTCTCTCTCTCTCTCTCGACTCTCTCTCTCTCTCCCTCTCTCTCTCTCTCTGGTCTCGTTCTCTCTCTCTCTCTCTCTCTCTCTCTCTCTCTCTCTCCTCTCTCTCTCTCTCTCTCTTCTCTCTCTCTCTGTTCTCTGTCTCTCGTCTCTCTGTCTCTCTGTATGTCTCCCCCCCTCTCTCTCTCTCTCTCGCTCTCTCGTTCTCTCTCTCTCTCTCTCTGTTTTCTCTCCTCTCTCCTCTCTCTCTCTTCTCTCTCTCTCTCTTTCTCTCTATGTGTTCTCTCTCTTCTCATTTCTTATGGTCTGCTGAATATAGGATTCGCATTCATATGTTTATAATTTGCGCAAGAGGAAAGGAAAAAAACTATTCTCAATCTGATTTTCTCGCTAAAAAATTGTTTTGTACATGTATTTTTGTACATCCACATTCTGAGGGGGCCATTGGCCCTAAAACCAGATTTTAAAAGTTGCAACATTGGGAATTCTCTCTTTCTCTCTCTTTTCTCACTCTCCCTTCCCTCTCTCTCGCTCGCTCTTCACTCTCGCTCTCTCCCACTCTCGCTCTCACTCTCTCGCGCTCCGTCTCTCATTCTCTCTCTCATCTCTCTCGCTCATCGCTCGCCTTCCCATACCCTCTCTCCGGCTCTCTCTCTCTGTCTTTCGCTGTCTCTCTCGGCTTCCCTCTCGCTCTCGCTCTCCATACCTCTCGCTCTCTCCGCCCTCTGTCCCGCGTCTCCCTATCGCTCCCACTCTCTCCCTCTCCCCGTCTCTCGCCTCTCTCTCGTCTGTCTCTCCCCCCGCTGCTCTCTCTCTTTTTCTCTGCTCTCTACTGTCGCTGTCTCTCTCTCTCTCTCTCTCTCGTCGCGCTCTCGCGCTCCCCCATGGGGTCTGTCCGTCCCCTCACGCCGCTGTACTGTATATCTCGCCTTCTTTCGCCAATCTCGCGCTCTAGCGCTGCGATCGCTCGCGCCTCTCTCTCTCTCGCGCGTTCTCTCTCTCGAGAGGAGAGAGAGAGAGAGACGAGACCGGGAGGGGGAGGACAGAGACAGAGAGAGCCAAAGAGAGATAGATAGAGGGAGAGAGGGGGAGAGAGAGAGAGAGAGAGAATGAGCGTGGGAGAGAGAGAGAGAGAGAAAGAAAAAAAAAAGAGAGAGAGAGAGAGAGAGAGAGAGGAGAGAGAGAGAAAGTAGCGGGAAGAGAGTGCGAGTAGAGAGATAGAGATGGAGAGGGAGAGAGAGAGAGAGCAGAGATAGAGAGAGAGAGAGAGAGATTTTTTGTGAGAGAGAGAGAGAGAGAGATACGAAGAGAGAGAGAGAGAGAGAGAGCGGATTGCAAATAGAGAGAGAGAGAATGGACGCGTGGAGAGAGATAGTGATAGATACGATAGAGAGCGAGATATAGAGAGAGAGAGAGAGCAATTGACTTGGGAGATTAGGGCGAGAGAGAGAGAGAAAATAGCATCGTCGAGTAGCATGATAGAGATGGAGTCATGAGCACTCGTCTATTACTTCCGTGGACGTGTTCGCTGTGTCGCAGTGGGACGAGCAACGGAGTTCGTCAGAGAACTAGACACACGTGGGACATTATTATAGGTATACAGATGGTCCCCAGTTTCTAAACAATAGAGATGTGAGACGATCACCATAGTATTACTTTAAATTGGACTTTATACTAACTATTGGCGACACGGAAGGGCGATAATTGTCGGACTGATTTGACCATGAGAGAGAGAGAGCGCGAGAGAGAGCAGATAAAGAGAGAGTCACAGAGAGACGAGGACTTCATGAGAGAGAGAGGACCATAAAGAGAGAGAGAGAGAGAGAGTGCGCGAGAGAGAGAGGGAGAGAGAGACAGATAATACAGAGACAGAGATATGAGATGGAGAGATAGTCGCTAAAGAGAGAGATAGCAATATCTTTAAGCTTTGCTCAGACTAATGACGCTTATTGTCGATAATGTTTTCGTGGCAAGTTGCCGATTGCTTCAGAGGTTAAAGTAAATCATTACCCCCTCCCGTTCGCGACGCCACCTCTCAACATCTTTTCCCCTCGCCGTTGAACGTGGCACTTAGAGATAGGGGAGCGGAGGGAGTAGACGGCACTGTACGGAGTGATCACGTGAAAGGCAATAAAAAAGAAAAAAAAGACGCGGAGAACGAGATAAAAATATAAATGTAGGAGATGTAGTACATGCCTATTTCATCTTTGCTGTCGATTTCCCTCTATTACTATACATAGACATACGTATACATACCTCTAATTAAACCAGAATTGATGTTATACGATATTAATAGGATAGAGAGAGAGAGAGAGAGAGGGAGGGAAAGAGAGGAGAGAGAGAGGGAGAGGGACAGAGAGAGAGAGAGAGCAAGAAGAGAGAGAGAGAGAGAGAGAGAAGAGAGAGATCCAAAATTCCTTTTATGAATGCTTTTAAAAAGGACAATAAATGTGATTGCTTGCTTGCTTGATTAATTGATTGATTGAGGAGAGACGCACACAGAGAGGAGGGATTGAGTGAGTGATTGAATTTTATTTATAGAGGGTAATAGAGTAAGCAATAACATGCTTTTTTACCATCCAGCCCTCGTGGACAAAAT
Organism: Phymorhynchus buccinoides; assembly: GCA_017654935.2. Classification (NCBI taxonomy): domain Eukaryota; kingdom Metazoa; phylum Mollusca; class Gastropoda; order Neogastropoda; family Raphitomidae; genus Phymorhynchus; species Phymorhynchus buccinoides. The sequence continues at coordinate 37,028,557 of CM065708.1, forward strand.
ACATATATAAAAGTAGAAAATGAAAAACGAAAAAAATAAACACATACAAAGTAATATAAAACATGCAAAAAAAACATCCCTGTATTGTAACACATCAACAACAAAATCAAACCTATTATTATTAACAATACTAATTATTAACATTCAAAATGTTTGAAGTAGCGCATACGCACGGTGAAAATAAACCCAATCCTACTTTCAACATACACACTCTTTAAACATCAAAATATAGAAGTGCACAAACAACAATAAAAAAAAATAAAACCAAAACCCTCAATCATGCTTCCATCATAAGATGTACTTATTTGAAGAACCTATTCATATAATAAGTCAACTAGTATTGCTTACCTATCACTTAAGACATGCACAATTTAAAATGTAATACGATAGTACCCATGGCAATCAATGAAACCTATTCCTACATTCCCATTATTCATTTTTAGCAGAACATATTAAAAAGTAAACACACACTCATAACACAGCAAACCTAGTCATATTATTTGCAAGCGAATACACATATTAAAAGTAATACTGCGCATAACGAATCAGCCTGAACCTACTTTCTAGTCCTCATCTTTAACACGCACAAAGTAACTTAACTCATCACAAAATTAAACTAATCCTTATTTACTACTCGTAACATGGAACACATTTAAATTTAAAGCCGTACACATAATAAAATCAATTACTCTAGCCCATTTTACATACTACTAAATAGGGAGGGAGGAGAGAGAGAGAGAGAGAGAGAGAGAGAGAGAGGACGAGAGAGAGAGATTAATCATGAAACGTAAGGTCCCAGCAAATCAAGCTTTCTTCTGCGGTCAACTGGGTTATTTTGGGAAAGCAATATGTGCGGGCGCCTCCAGTGACAGCTTTAATTACCATGAAGAGAATGTAAAGCGATTGAAGGATTGGAGAGAGAACAGTTTGACCCACACACCCCGTCGACAGACGGTTAGGATGATGGATAAAGGGGGGGTGGTGTGAGGAGACGAGGAGGATGTGGACATATAGGAAACGGACGAGACAGGAGATCGGTGGGGGGGGGGGGGGGGGGGGGGGAGAAGAGGTGAAGAGAATGGGTTGTTAGAGAAAGATGGGGGTGTAGGGGCGATAATCTCACAGAGGTGTAAAGGCGGCACAGAGGTAACGCGTTCTCGCCTTGTGTCAAGTCAAAACCCGAGTTCGACGGTACCGGGGATTTTCCCCTCTTTCCTCTGCACTTTTGCACTACCCTTTCCTTTCCTCATTCGTCCACAACAAAAATTGCATTAAAACAAATCGTGCGCGCCTCTGGCTGCGCGCGCCGCACATCTCCAGTGGGAGCAACCCGAATTTCACAGAGACCCTCCTGTGACTATAAAGTACCTAAACGTAATAACCTGAGAGAGAAGGAGAGAGAGGATAGAGAGAGTAGATAGTAGAGAGAGAGAGAGAGAGAGAGAGAGGAGAGAGAGAGAGCTAGAGAGATGAGAGAGACCCCCAACACTTGACATTTGACACTTTTGGTGATTTTAAACTTGACATTTACCAGATACAGCTTTCCCCTTTCGTGAGGTTAGTACCACAACACCATCATTTTTCGTGCAAAACTTGTTTCTTGGCAAAACAAGTTAGACAAAGAGCATAGAGAGGAGGAGAGAGTAGAGAGTAGAGAGAGAGAGAGAGAGAGAGAGAGCAGAGGAGAGAGGGTGAGGCAGAGGAAG
>CM065708.1:37030762-37033262 GCA_017654935.2 Phymorhynchus buccinoides
TGTCTTTTGACAGTCGTTCGCTTTGAATGTATGAAATCAATTTGGTGTTTTTATTTGATTGTTTTATTTGTTTATTAGTTGGGTTTATGGTGGTTGTTGCGTGTGCGTGCGTGTGCTGCGCGTGTGTGTGTGCGTGCGTGCTGCGTGCTGCGTGCGTGCGTGATGCGTGTGTTGTGCGTGTGTGCGTGTGTGCTGTGTGCGTGTGTGCGGGTGTGCGTGTGTGTGCGTGTGTGCGTGGCGTGCGCGCGCCCGCGCGCGCGCGGTGTGTGTTGTGTGTGTGTGTGTGTGTGTGTGTGTGTGTGTTTGTGTGTGTGGTTGTGCGCTTGAATTTCCAGTACCATTCTTTTGTTTGAGTTTTTTGTTCAAGAGTAAATAAGAATTTTCACGTTGTGGTTCTTGTTCTCTCTCCCTCTCTCGCTCTCTCTCCTCCTCTCTCTCTCTCTCTCGCACTTCTCTCTCTCTCGTCTCAGTCTCTCTCTCCTGTCTCTCTGACCAATGTAATGTTATTGAATATTGCGTTCCTTTATGTATCTATTGTTTATTGCGTTGTATTCATGATGTTTTGTAACCCCTTAGAAGGTATGTGGCCTCTGATTACTTCCGCTTCCCTCTTCTGTCTCTATCTCCATCTCTTCTCTCCCTCCCTCTCACTCTCTCTATTCCTCCCCCCCCCCTCTCTCTCTCCCTCTCTCTCTCCGTCTCTCTCTCTCCTCTCTCTCTCCGTCTCTCTCTCTCTCCCTCTCTCTCTCCGTCTCTCTCTTCTCCCTCGCCTCTCTCTCATCTCTCTCTTCCTCCCCCCTCTCTTCTCTGTCCCTCTCTCTCTCATCTCCGTCTCTTCTCTCCTCACATCTCATTCTCTCTCTCTCTTCCTCGTCTCTCCTCTCCCGTCTCTCTCTCTCTCTCCGCCTTCTCTCTCCGTCTTCTCTCTCTCTCTCCTCTCTCCTCTCTCTCCTCTCCTCCTCTCTCTCTCTCCTCCCCTCTCCCTCTCTCTCTCTCTCTCTCTCTCTCTCTCTCTGGCGCAATGTAATGTTATTGATATTGCGTTTACTTATGTTCTATTGTTTATTGTCGGTTGTATTCTGATGTTTTGTAACCCCATCAAAGGGCTGTGGCATATCTGATTGACTTCCGCTTCTCTCTCTCTGTCTCTGTCTCTCCGCCTCCCTCTTCCTCTCTCTTCTCTCTCTTCCTCTCCTCCCCCCCCTCTCTCTCTCCCTCTCTCTCTCCGTCTCTCTCCCTCGCTCTCCCCTCTCTCTTAATCTCTCCTCTCTCTCTCCCTCCCCTCTCTCCTCATCCGTCTCTCCCCCCCCCCTTTTCTCTTCTCTCTCTCTCTCCGGCTCTCTCTCTCTCTCTCTCCATCTCTCTCTTCCTCTCTCTCTCTTCTCTCTCTCTCTCCATTTCGCACACGCTTTAGATCTTCTCAACTCTCACCACGTGAGAGATCTAATATACATGGTCCGACTGCCTCGGGTGCAAACACTCCCTCCATCCCGCCACTCCTCCCCCCCCCTCCCCCCCTCCACACCCCTCCCACCTTTCCACCCCCTTGCTAACCTCTCAAACATGATGATAGTTGGTGTTGGTCCATGTATCATCAAGTCTAATGCCAGATTCTACCTTTTTTTTCCTGCTCTCCATCCGGTATCAGACTTTCTTTAATCATTTGTTCGTACTACATTCTGGTTTAAAGGGACCCTACGGATTAGGCTTTTTTAAACGAGAAACACGTCGAGATCACCATAACGACAAGCCTTTTCAAGAATCGTATCCTAACTTTGCTCTGGTTTCCTATAGCGTCTAACGGCGATTCCATTTTCGGAGATGCCGGAGAGAGTATTCCCATTTTGGATGGGTGTGGAGGTCACCTCATTGTGTTGAAGCGTTTCCTTGTTTTGAGCGAAACTCCTTTAGATAACTGTATACAATTTAAAAATGAAATAATGCGAACGGCTTTGCATTGGCGAAAATTTCGTGCGAACGATTTGGTCTACACGCAGGCGCATTTAGTAAAAGGACCGAACACAACACCCTTCTCTTTGTGTGAAATATTGCTGTCACACCCTCCGCCAAGTGAGGAATCGCCGATTTGATCGGTATGATTTTCTAGGAAACCAAGCAAAGTGAGTGTTTGCATCTCTGTTTTTCCTGGTGTCTCGACGTTTTCTTACAAAACATCTCCGACAGGTGCCCCTTTACTCTTCCTCTTGTTTTCTGATCTACCTGTTCTCCGACCAAGAAAACCTGACAGCGGGTTGTCTCCCCCTATTTTCTGTCAGGCACTCGGCCGCACGTGCGGCGACAGTTTCCCGACATGCACAGTGGAAAAGAAATGAGAGGAAGATTGCCATTTGGTGCCAGTGCTGCTTTGCTGCGTGCGTGGCGCGAGACACGGGGGGGGGAAAGTAGATCACGTGTGTTCACACCCTTGTGTGTTTAAGACCTACTGACCCGCAGGATTACTTCCTTTGTTTTTTTCTGGATAGGTGTGACCCACATACAA
>CM065708.1:37053262-37063262 GCA_017654935.2 Phymorhynchus buccinoides
ATGATAGACTGCCAAGCTTTGACTTTAAATTTAAAAAAGAAAAAAAGAAAAAAAGAAAAAAAGTAAATAAATAAATAAATAAATACATACATACATACATACATACATACATACATACATAAATAATTTATATGCAGCATTGTGGGTGTGTTTTCCCTCTAAATAATACATACATACATACATACATACATATACATACATACATAAATATTTTATATGCAGCTTTGTGGGTGTGTTTTCCCTCTAAATACATACATACATACATACATACATACATATATACATATATATACATACATACATACATACATACTCATACATACATAAATAAGTTATATGCAGCTTTCTGGGTGTGTTTTCCCTCTAATTGCAATGCAAGAAAGTTAATCTTCAGCGATATCTAAAAAATTATTTAAATATGCCTGAAGCCGTAACCCTTTACGACCGCCAATGTCGCATTTTTGCAGCTGGGGGTGTTAATGCATGGTTTGACACCCATGTACTAAAAATGCATCAATTCAACCTGTTGTCCAAATACCCCATTTTCTTATACATGTCACAGATATTCGCAATATTACATATGGGTATGTTAACGGGGGTTAAAATGCGCTTATAAGCTTATAGCATACATGCTCATACAATAATACATACATGCAATGTATTACATAAATAAATTTTTATGCAAGCTTTGTGGGTGTGTTTTGCCTCTAAATTGAAAAATGAAAAAGAAAATTAATCTTCAGCATATATATTTGTAAATCTTGCCTGACAAAAGCGTGTGATAATACTTTCATATGATAACTGGTCGCAAAATTTAAGCACCGCAATGGTTTAACATCTCTGTCACTAAAAAGGCATCTTATTCAGAGCTCTGTTGCCGCCCTTAAATACCCATTTTCTTACTTTTGCTCAGGAGGTAAGGTCATGCCTTGCACGTGTTATGCATGAAACCGGCACAGAGGATTCTTCAGCGAATATTTACAGATATTTTATGTTAACGGGGGTGAAAATGCGCTTATAAGCGTACCTGAATAGCTTGTTGTGCAATCATGCAAAATAATTTGTGTACACTGCAATGTATTGAGTAGCCTAATGCCAAACTTCATTGTTTAAGTGTACAAGCTGTTATCAAGCTAATTAAAAAAACTGAACAAAACAATAAATAAAGAAACTTTAACAACAAATAATAATAGAAAACATAAACTGTACAAAAACGAAGAAACAATTGTTTCGTTTCCCCTCTACTCGGTCTCTCACAAATTTACAAAATTAAAAATTTATTGATTTAATTTTTTTAAATTATTTTTATTTACATTCTCTCCACTCTTAAATTCTTCTTTTTGTATTCAGTTGTGATAAGTTTCTAATTGATATTGTTAACTCTTATACTTATCTGTATCGCTAAAAAAATCGGGACTTTCCTGGGGTTGCACTGCCTCCGGGCATTGCCTCCAGGATCGTTCCCGCCATCTTTATATCTACTAATGTCCCATTGTGTGTCTGTTTCAGACCGGAGGACGTTAAACGGATTTTCACTCACACTAATTGATATTGCTTAATAATACCTTTTAATTTTGTTCATTAGTAGGGGGGGCCTACATTACTTAGTTTGAATGCAGTCTCCCTCTGTTCAATCAATTGTGTACCAATGTTAATTTAGGCAGCGATTTAATGCTAAAAAAAGAGATGATTTTGACCAAAAAAACATGCTGGTGGCAAACGAAAAGACCATCTAACCCTAACCCTATCCCTAACCCTAACCCTATCCCTAACCACGGAAAGAACCAAGAAATAGAGCAGGAGGGTGTAAATCTACATTTTGCCGAGAAATCGATGTACAAAGCCATACTATTGTTTTGCTGGAACCATTCCTTTTTGGGTTGATAAATGTTAAGTCTTAATTTAAGGAGCACGGTGTAAGCTTCGAGCTTGTTGTTGCTCTAATTGTCTTTCTGTTGGACTGTGCGTGCGCTGTTTGTGTGTGTGTTGTTTATGTGGGTATGTTGTTGTGAATATGTACTGTTATTTCATGCTTGCGAATTGTGCGACAATGTATTAGGCATATCATAAGTAGTAGTAGTAGTAGTAGTAGTAGTAGTAGTAGTAGTAGTAGTAGTAGTAGTAGTAGTAGTAGTAGTAGTAGTAGTAGTAGTAGTAGTAGTAGTAGTAGTAGTAGTAGTAGTAGTAGTAGTAGTAGTAGTAGTAGTATAGTAGTAGTAGTAGTAGTAGTATAGTAGTAGTAGTAGTAGTCACAGCAGTTGTTGTTGCTGATTGTTATGTGCATTTTTATCGGCCAAACGAAGTCTGACCGTATTATTTCCTCATTATTATATTATTATTATTATTATTATTATTATGTTTTTGAAATGAATAAAGATTTGCTTAACCAAACAATCAGACACCCCCCCCCCCCCCCCCCCCCCCCCCCGAACAAAAAAAAAGATACCGTACTCACATGTTGATTCCTCACATGTTCGACAACGACACGACGGAAGCTGCATAGTCGAATTTAAGCCAGCGATTAATTAGTTGTTTCAGAAAACACCACCACGCCTGATTTTATCTTGTAATTACTCTCATGGGAATTAAGAACGCGTGTGTCATGGCTCAAATGAATACAAAAATCGTTGTAATTAAAGACCCACCAGATCACGTGTCAAAATCACGGGTTTCACGTGTTTTCCCTCTTATAACTGGAACGAAATCTTGCTTTGACCAGGTCTGACTCCCATATAAATGCCCCCAAATTCAAACCGAAGCATCATTTTAAAGAGCAGCCTCAATTTGAAGTTGGGGACATCTATATGTGGAGCTCACAGCTACCCAGAAAAAACCCCAAGGGGCTTAATCGTGGTGCGTCAGTGTGTCTTTAAGCAGGGCAAGCCACACGTCCACTAAAATCGCACGACTGTACGATACGATTCGATCACGTGATCTCCAAGAACAAAATGTGATTCGCGCATTAAGTTCACGTGATGGAATCGTATCGTACAGTCGTGCGATTTCAGTGGACGTGTGGCTGGCCCATTAGTTTATTTTGTTGTTGTCAATTTATGAATTCATCAACATAACTGATTTTTCTTTGTTTCTTATTTTTGTTTGTTTCTTTGTAGTTGTCGTTTTTATGTTTGTTTATTTACTTTTTGGATGGGGGGTTGTTTTCTAGTTGTTGTTTTCTTAATAAAGAAAAAAACAACCCCAACTAGAGTAGAAAGGGGTTTGCGCACCCCTCAAAATGACGCAAACAATGACGCAAGCATGACGTGATTTCTCTACGATTTCAAGGGGTGGGCTGGGTGGGGTGGGTACGCGCGAGCCCAACCAACGCGCAGACCTGTTAGTACTCTATTGTCAATCGGAATAATGTATGCTTTTTATTATGAATTATGTATACTTTCTACTATGCAAAAAACCCACACAATAGATCCAATATACTAACTAAAATAGTCAGTAAAGTACTGGACATTTGAAATCGTAACTTCTGCTGCGGTACACCATACGGCTAAGGCCTAAATAATGATGATTAACCCTTTCACCGCCAGCCATATTTCAGCCAAAGATTTCCATTAAATTTACCTGTGTAGAGAACAAAATCCATCTGCAGTATTGGGGATTCTTCTGTGACATATATAAAATAAGGTCTATCCTTACTTCCCAAAAGTAAGGCAATAGGGTCTTTGGATAATAGACCCCAATTTGATGCCTTTTAGTGACATAGGTGTTAAACCACTGTGGTGCTAAAATGCGACTTTGGCGGTGAAAGGGTTCAACAACAAAAATCAGCGTTAATTATACACAATAGATGAAATATAACAAAGTACTTAGGCCGATAAAGTACTGGACACATACACACGAAATGTACGCCTCGGTACCGATATATAGCTCGCTACGAACTTATGATAATCAATAGAAGAGGCCTAAATAATTAAGAATAATGATATTGGAGGCGTTAGGCATAAAACGTACTTTAAGATTTTAGGAAGAAATGCTCATTCATAATTTTGTCTTCCCTCATTTGTTTTTCTTGTCACATTAACCCTTTCACCGCCAAAGTCGCATTTTAGCACCACGGTGATTTAACACCTATGTAAAAGGCATCAAATTGGGGTCTGTTATCCAAAGACCCTATTGTCTTAGTTTGGGGAAGTAAGGGTAGACCTTATTTTATATATGTCACAGAAGAATCCCCAATACTGCAGATGGATTTTGTTCTCTACCCAGGTAAATTTAATGGACATTTTTGGCTGAAAAATGGCTGGCGGCGAAAGGGTTAATATAAATGCCAATCGTTCAGTTTGGTTTAGTTGTTGGAACCTAGTGGTTTTGAACACGCAATAGCATGTGGATTTCTATTTATTTATTTATTTATTTATTTATTTAATCGTGTACTTATTCATCATTCGACTGAATTCGAGTTTATGTATTTATTTATCTATTGATTGGTTCATTTATTTATTTATTGATGTGGGTTTTCTTCATTTGATTATTTATGTATTTATTTATCTATTGATTGGTTCATTTATTTATTTATTGATGTGGATTTTCTTCATTTAATTATTTATGTATTTATTTATCTATTTATTTATTCTATTGATTGGTTCATTTATTTATTTATTGATGTGGGTTTTCTTCATTTGATTATTTATGTATTTATTTATCTATTGATTGGTTCATGTTATTAATTTATTGATGTGGATTTTCTTCATTTAATTATTTATGTATTTATTTATCTATTGATTGGTTCATTTATTATGTTTATTTATGTGGGTTTTCTTCATTTCATTATTTAGATATTTATTTATGTATCTATCACACATACACATATCATATCCATTCACGCCCACTCCCCTCACACACATTACTAATATACACAATCATTCTCTTCCTTTTTTTTCCCCCCCCCCCCCCCTTCACAATACGATTTCATACCCATCCCCCCCCCCCGACCCCCGCCCCATACACATTTCTTGAATACACACAGAGAACTATAATAAACACGCTCTCTGCACTTGAGCGACCCCGTTATGAACGAATATTGGAATGCAAATAACATCCGAACTAAAAATACAAACCATAAACGATTTTCATAGCGCGAAGCCCGTGGCACAAGACTCTAGCCTATGCTGCTTTTACATTTAATTGCCTTTATTATTGTTGTTAGTTGCCTTGTCTCTGTGCGTACGTCTGTCTCCCTCTGGGATTCTGTCTCCGTCTTTGTCTCTGTCTCTCCAGCCCCCACCCCCCCACCCCCCCCCACCCCACCCCCCTCCTCCTTGTAGAGTGGCACAGTGGCAGCGCGTTCGCTTCATGTCAAGTAAACCCGAGTTCGAACCTGGGTACAGGGGATTTTCCCCCTCACTTTGCATTAGGCCTTACTGTCTGAAGGCGGAGTCTTTCGGATGAGACGATAAACCGAGGTCCCGTGTGCCCATGCACTTAGCACACGTTAAATCCAGTGGCAACGAAAAAGTTGTCATTTGGTCAAAATTTACCCCCCTCCCTTCCTTCCTCATCAGTCAAACAAAAACCGCATACAAACAACAACAAAATAGGGTAGCGCGCCTGTGGCTGCGACGCGCTCTCCAGTGGGAGCAACCCGAATTTCACAGAGATGCTTCTGTGACTATAATGTACCTAACCTAACCCCTCACGTCTTTTGTGTGTGCTATGTCTCTCATAAAACCATAAACGATTTCATGGCGCGGGACTCGTAGAACAAAATCCGATAAACGTCCTCGGCCTAGAAGGAAGAGGCACAGTGTGGGACATTAGTAGATGTAAAGAGGGTGGGAACGATCCTGGAGGTACTGCAACACCGGGAAAGTCCCGAGTCTTTAACATAGCCAACCATATTGGTTGATCAGATTATATTGAAACTAGAAGAAAAATGGTGTTTTACGTCCTCTCGGTCAAAGACACATATGGGACATTTGTAAATACAAAGATGGTGGGAACAATACTGGCTGCAATGCCCGGAGGCAGTGCAACACCAGTAAAGTCCCGAGTTGTTATCAATATACTTATAGATATGTGTAGCGGTAACCACGCCTCGGATAAACTTCATCGGCTATGGTACCGCCACAAATAAGTTTTTTTTAGCATAAATTATTATATTGAAACTCATAGCATCTCTTTTTATACGTATCTGCCCTCTTGTCGCCATTATGCGCCTAACTAACAATCGACAGTTTTGTTTGAAAGAATGTCTTTAAAAATAACAAAAGGCAAGAGAATGGATCAATAAGGCAGAAGAAGAAAGATAGTAGACGTGACAGTAAGCAAAGGGGGAAAAGGCAGAGTCAACGAGAGAGGACAGTCATAATGCTTTAATTTGTGACATTTGAACATGTCAAAAACGCTATGTAAACCAGGACAGATTAGAGGAAGTTACAAAGCACAGAAAACTTCCAGAAGGTGGGGGACTAGTTGTACGAAAGATTCCCCCGGTATCTCCACAGGGGGCGGGGGTGGGGGTGGGGGGGTTGAGGGAGGGGCGGGGGGTGGGGGGGATGTCTCTCTCAAAACCATAAACGATTTAATGGCGCGAAGCTCGTAGCAAACTGTTCACTCTTCTCTGTGTTGATTTACATGGGGTTTTGCTTATCCTGTTTTATTTTATGTTATCTCTTGTCTCGTTCTCGTCCTGTCTAGCTGTTTCCCACCCCCACCCTCTCCATCTCCCTCCATCAAACCCACACCCCTTTCCCCCCCACCCCCAATCTTTTTTTTCTTTCTTTCTCTCTTTCAAAACCATAAACGATTACATAGTACGAAACTTGTAACATTTCACTCTCGTTTCTTCCACTTTATAATTACTATTATACTAAATATGTATGTATATGCTACGCCCAATCCGTGAAATTGCCTATTTCATGAAATGGGCAAGATGCTTTGCCCAAATTATGAAATGGACAATGCATATCACATTTTTGAATCCCCATTCACACAGGTATTGATTAAGATTGATTCAATGGTATCACACTTTTCTACATTGTATTTGCACCCCTATCCTGGCCCCCAACTCGACCAGATGCTAAGCTGGGGCATGCCTGAGCCACATGTTGAAACAAACATTTACTTTTATCAAATTCAGTCTGAATTAAATAATTTTAACTCATCTTCAGATGATATTTCTCATTCGTTTGAACCAATTCTTGATCTATGTGTGCTAATGAACGAAAACTATTTTTCACTCACATTGCTTTTCTCAATTGCAAGTCATAAAGTGGCTATTTCACGAACTGGGCAAACCATTTCATGGATTGGGCGTAACATATAATACCAGAACATAAAGAACACAAACGCCCATAGTCTAGTTTGTAGAGAATGTTCAAGTGTCTGACACACTTTTCTTCAGACCCTATTGTGAAAATATACTAAATACGTATGATTATTATGATTGTTTGCATATCGATTTTTATTCACGATGTATTGTGTTTGTCTGATTCTCTCTGTCTCTGTCTGTCTCTCTCTCTCTCTCTCTCTCACTCTCTCTCTCTCTCTCTCTCTCTCTCTCTCTCTCTCTCTCTCTCTCTCTCTCTCTCTCTCTCTCTCTCTCTCCTCCCTCCCACTACTCTCTCTCTCCCCCCTCTCTCCCCCCTCTCTCTCCCTCACTGAGTTGTCCCTCTCTCTCAACCATGTCTACTGTGGAGTGTCTCTCTGTCTGTGTCTGCCTGTATGTCTACTGTGGTGTCTCTGTCTCTCTGTCTCTGTCTCTCTCTTTCTCTCTCTCTCTCCTCTCTCTCTCTCTCTCTCTCTCTCTCTCTCTCTCTCTCTTCTCTCTCTCTCTCTCTCTCTCTCTCTCTCTCTCTCTCTCTCTCTCACACACACACACACACACACACACATACATACACACGCGCGCGCGCGCGCGCCTGCGCGCGCACACCCCCACCCCCCCGCACACACCACGTTGCACAACACACACACATACACACACACAAAACACACACAAAGAAACACACGCGCGCGCACGCACACACACACACAAACACAACACACAGACACAAACACACACACATAAACACACACACATTTATGACGGTACCAAGTCGAGATAATAAAAAAGGACCCCCGCTCCCACCCCTCCACCCCCACCCCCCCCATCTTGTACCCTAACAGCAATGTTGTGATTAGTAGTATTTTTTTCCCCTCAAACTTTTCACTCAGCCCGCTCCTCATGAATATTCATGGCACGCGGGCCGTAACGCAGCAGGACAAGGGACATAAACATGCCATAGAAAATCTGCACGAAGATCCCCCCCTTTTTATTTAGAGTGATCTGCTCCTAGCTGTATGTCTCCAGCCAGTTTTGGAGACTTAGACTTGATGAAAATTCCGATCTTTTCATGGACCAATCAGAAGAAAGGTACCTTGGTTTCTTTACCCACCATTCTTACGTTCATCCCCAAAAGGCACTGCGCTCAATTTGTTTACCTCATTTTTACACGTTGGACTGTAGAGGGGAAGTATTGTTTTTATTTTGATCTTGATGTTTTTTTTCTCCTTCTGTTGCCTACTTTTTGCTCCTTTTGCTATATTTGATGTTTGCTGTTTAATTGTTTGTCTGTGTTGATAAAGGCGCATTCACCGAAATATCCAGTAGTTTTGTTTTGTCTCTTGTGAATAAAATAACGTCACTTTACACTTGTCGTGTAGTTGTTTGTTTGCTGTAATTTTTAATCATAATGGCCTATTTTTGATTTTTGTAATTCACTATATCGTTTTTTAACTCGTGGCCCTGAACATTTTAATCCCGGGAGGAGGCAAGCTCAAAATTGATAATCACGTTTGAGGCATGGATAACGTAAGATTCTATAACGAAATAAAAATTGGCAGCGATGTAATGCTCCAAACAAATAGATGATTTTGACCCAAAAAACAGATGCTTGTGGCAAAAGAAAAGACCATCTAACCCTAACCCTATCCCTAACCCTAACCCTAACCCTAACCCTATCCCTAACCACGGAAAGAATCAAGAAACAGAGCAGGAGGGTGTACTACATATTTGCCGAGAAATCGATGTACAAAGCCATGCACTTATACTATTTTTTTTGCTGGAACCATTCCTTTTTTGGTTGATAAATTTTAAGTTATAAAAAGACCATCTACAGTCCCATAAGATCATTACATATCTGAAAGCAATACATTTTATCTAATTTCAAGCTCAATTTCTTGATGTTGCCTCTTAGTTTCTCCTATTTGTGGCAACTAAAGCTTTCTGGAGTAATGTCCCTTATGGACTTTTTATAAGTCCAAGAGGACGTAAAACATTATTCTAGTAGTCAATTTTTCATCTTTCAATCAGAAGAAAGTTTTCCGATCAATTAATTTTCATGCAAATTTGATGTGTGACAGGCTTGCTGATGATTTGTATTTTAATCCAGCAGCCATGTTGATGTGAATGTCAAAAATGTTCTAAATTATTTTTTGCTCCCCAGCCCCACCTCTAAACTTTCGATTTTCTTAACAAGCGCGAAATCGCAATAGTTTGTGGCACACGGTCTATTTTTACCACTCCAATCATGAGTTACCTCCCCTGGCTTTTCAATAATTTTAATCTGTAAACCAGAATGTTATCTCTGCACCGCATACTCGTCGTGTCTGTTGTAGTGTCTGTATTACATATGTTTATTATTTTGTACGCTTTTAAAATACATCATTTTAAAGAGCGGCCAGAAGTGTAGCCTCGATTTGAAGTGCGACAATTTTGTCAAAATGTGCGACAATTTTGGACCGACAGACCGACAGACCGACAAAGTGAGTTATAGGTTTGTGGCTTGAGCCACAAACAAAAATGTGAAAAAATCAAATCAAATCGAAAGCTGTTCTAAATGGGGGATATAAAGTAAGGATGAAGAAAAGGGGACATGTTGAATGGGGGACTGACGTTTCTTGTCTTAGACACTTTCAATTCCCTCGTGGGGATACCGGGGGGCCTTTTGTATAAATAGTCCCCCCACCCTCTGGAAGTTCTGTGCTTGTAACTTCCCTCTAATCT
>CM065708.1:37068262-37080762 GCA_017654935.2 Phymorhynchus buccinoides
GGTTCACAGCAACTCGAACCGGTTTTTCGAACCGCGAAAGCTTAGCACCAGTTTTTCGGTTCAAACCGGGTTTTTTTCCCCCACCACTGATAATAGCGCGCGTTAGGCCAGGGGCGCGACGTTTCTAAACTGAACTTCCATCCTTCCATCCCAGTCGCGCGCCATTTGTAGTTTTTTTTGGAATGATATATTTACCCTTTGCATTTGGCTGCATAACTCTCTTTCTGTGTATGTGTGTCTCTGTCTGTCTGGTCTGTCTGTCTGTCTGTCTTTCTGCGTCGCCCCGAGTTGTGTCGGAAATTGCCGAATCTACCTCGGAAAACACGAGGAAAGCCGAAACTGTGTAGCTTCTCTCTCTCTCTCTCTCTCTCATCCTATCTTGCTCTCGCTCTCTCTCTCCTTCTCTCTACTCTCTCGAGTTCTTTCTTTTTTTGTACTATGGATGATTATGCTTCATTTTTGTGTGTTTTATATGTTTATTAACGTACCTTCATAAATAATTATGATTGATGTGTTTTAAGATGACTATCATTTATTAGTATTAGTTCGCTTTCTGCTTCAACTATTTGTCACTTGCGTATGTTAAAGGCAAGTATGAACAAGAGGCAAAGCCTGCAAGGCTCACGTCTGATTTTTATTACTATAGCAGGCATGGGAATTCCCATGACAATTCCCATGCCTGTATAGAGAGAATACTGTTATGTAGACACTTGTGCATCTGAAAACAGAATTAATTTTTATTTTACTGTGTAAATTAAAATTATACCCCTTTCTTTAAAATTTAATTATATGTATGCGCATGTAACATAGTGGAGCCCTATTTTTATTTTTGGCAAACAAGTAAAATTGAAAAGCATATTGACCAAGCTTTCAGAAAAAACATAGTGAAAACCATAGGACAAACCCCCCCCCCCCCCCCCCCCCCCCCCCCCCCCCCCCCCCCCCCTATAAGGTAAAGACCAGAGTAAGGTCCCCTACGGACACCTGTAGTAGGCCTAGTCTTTGCCTGTGGGTCTAAGCCTCTTACTCTTAGAAAATTAATAATTGAAGTTGCGTGATCTGTTACTGTTTTAAACTGATCGTTCATGCGATGAAAACTTGTTCCACATCATCTACATTTCTGTAAGATATTTTATATTAGTCCTAATATTTTATTTTCGTTTCGTTAATTCCCCCCCCCCCCCCTCTGCCACAAAGCAAAGGTCAAGGTCACAGCCAGCAAGCTCATCCATGTTTATCTTCCCCTGTACAGTCTTTGCTCATGGTGATCAATCGTCTAGGACTAACAAAGGATTCGTACGTCGAAGGCAGTGAAATCGACGAACCCTGGATTTTCCGTATATTTTTTTTCAAGACTGAAATGAATGTGGGCTAAATGTTAAGTACGTCGTCTTGATTATGAGGTAAGGCATGGACTCTAGGCCTAGGCCTTGTTGCCGGAAGTGCAGTAGGCTAAGTTATGCGCAGAGATGATGTGCAAATGAACACGAAACAACCGTTACTCAAAGGCGCAAATAAAGCTAAACAACCGGGCCGTCAACGCACACACTCGGTACATCCATTTGTTACAGAAAATATAAGTTGACGACGTTAAAATGTACCTATTTGTACACACCTGAAGTCTTGTGTTTCTTTTTAAAGAGCGTTTTTGTATATCTAATGGAGAGTCTTCTTTCCAGTATGTATCTCCTACTCGGTACAACACAACAGTTACAACAAATGATTTTCTTTCTTTTGTTCCTTACCGATGTATCTGACTGCTTTGATCGCCATGACTTGAAGGCTCACGTCAAAATCAAGTATCCTGCTAACTTTAACCCTCTAACATCTTATGTTTTTTTGAGAAAATGACAACGTTAAAGTTTCAGTGGAGAGTGAGAGTCTTCTTTAGTTTGAAGAGTGTGACTGAGTC
This sequence comes from Phymorhynchus buccinoides, assembly GCA_017654935.2. NCBI lineage: Eukaryota > Metazoa > Mollusca > Gastropoda > Neogastropoda > Raphitomidae > Phymorhynchus > Phymorhynchus buccinoides. Next base: position 37,070,175 of record CM065708.1, read on the forward strand.
AAGGTTCACAGTAATTGCACAACCTTATCTTTATTTTGTTCTTTATCAATGTATCTGACTGCTTTGATCGTCGTGACTTGAAGGCTCACGTCAAAATCAAGTATCCTGCTAACTTTAACCCTCTAACGCCTTATATGTTTAGAGAAAATGACAACGTTAAGGTTTGAGTTAAGGTTAAAGGTCGGGGGCCACGGACGACGCAACAACACACACACACACACACACACACACACACACACACACACACACACACACACAACACACAGACACAACCGAACATGTACGATACTATAGACTCACTTTGTTTTAAAAAAACGACGTGAGCCAAAAAATGGATTACTGTATCCCAATACTTTTACTGTTGTGAAATAAAAGTTTCATTTCATTTTCATTTCATTTCTCTCTCTCTCTCTCTCTCTCTCTCTCTCTCTCTCTCTCTCCACCCTCTCTCTCTCTCCCCCTCTCTCTACCCCCCACCCCCCCGCCGACCTCTCTAGCTTTGTTTCCTTTTGCTTTTTTTTAGACATGCACTCTCCCATAATGCGTGTAACCATAATTACACGCATGCGTTAAGCCACGGTCACGTGCTCGCACGCGCTGTGAACAAATTGTAGCAGACGTCCAGATAGACAGGGACAACAAAGTTTGGTAGGACGGGAGGATGGGGGGGGGGGGGGGGGGCGGGGGGGGGGGGGGGGGGGGGGGGGGGAGGGGGGGGGGGGGGGGAAGGGTATGATGGGGGGGGTATGGGTGTGTGTGGTGTGTGTGTGTGTGTGTGTGTGTGTGTGTGTGTGTGTGTGAAGTCACGTCAAGTCAAAATGATCTCTCTGTGTGTGTATGTGTGTGTGTGTGTGTGTGTGGCCAAGTCAAGTCAAGTCAAAATGATCTTATTGACGATAAAAGAGTAAGCTTGATAAGTGTGTGTGTGTGTGTGTGTGTGTGTGTGTGTGTGTGTGTGTGTGCGTGCGTGTGCGTGCGTGTGCGTGTGTGTGTGTGTGCAGTGCGTGCGTGAGTGTGCGCGTGCGTGCGCGTGTGTCTGTTGAGCGAAAGGGTGGGGGTGGGTGGGTGGAGGGTGGGATCCGGCAAATGAAAAACAAGCCAACGAAAATGGAATTGAAGACACGTGCAAGCAAAACGATGCATTTATAATTTTAACATGCGCGTGCATTACAAATTCAATGCAAACCTGTTTCCTTTTTTAGACATCACGTGGCCACGTGATAAGGTTTCCGCTTTCTATTTCTGGTACGTATTGTTAAAGGGACATAATTATGATTCTCATCGATGATTATTTCCCTTGCCTGTTATTAATAAATCATTTTGGGGGACTGTCGAAATTAGAAGATCGATTATTTTGTTGAAAAGTTCACCGCTATTTGGTCTTCTTCGCTGCATTGTCTGACGAAACGAGACAAAAAGACACAAATAAATGACATTAATAAAGGGGGGGGGGTGGGGGTGGTGGTGGGTGGGGTGGGAGGGGGGGGAGGGGGGGGCGGGGGAAGTGGAGAAAGAAACCGCAGGGAAAGACGTGAAAAGAAAGAACCAGACCAAAGTGAACAGAATATAGAATCGTAACAAACGGGACTTCTTTTCCTGGACATCTGCCCTCCAGGATCGTTATCTTTATATCTACTACTGTCCCATATGTTGTCTGTTCCAGACCGGGTTAAACTTTCAGACAAAGTAAATCCGGTTACAAACGTATTATTAAATACATGACACATTGTATCACTTGAGCCACTCCGGGCATTGCCTCCAGTATCGTTCCCACCATCTGATATCTACTAATGTCCTAAATGTGTCTGTTCCAGACCGGAGGACGTTAAACAGATTTTCACCTCGGATCAGACCTAGTACCTCCAGGATCTGGTCCAAGCATTGAGTGATGGTTGGTTGATGGTTCGTTCCATATGTGCTGTTTTGGACCCCAGTGGACGTAAAACCTAACTTTACAAAACAAAACAACAAACGAGGGGAGAGAGATTTGCGTCGGTAGTTCTTTTTTCTTCTTGTTTTTGTTCGTCTTCATTTTGTTGTTGTTCATCTTCTTGCTCTTCTTGTTCAGCTTGGTTGGTTGTTTTGTATCCATGGAGATACTTCCACAATATTATTTAGCAAAGGCATACACACACCAGTACTTTTGTTCACACGCATGCGCACAGGTAAGGCGTACGCATGCACGCACGCACACACACACACACACCACACACATCCAACACACACACACGCTAACACACACACACACACACACTCCTCTCTCTCTCTCTCCTCTCTCTTCACTCTCGTCTCCTCTCTCTCTGGCTCTCTCTCTCATTCTCTCTCTCTCACGTTCTCTCTCACTATATATCTCTCTGAGCTCACTCTCTCTCTCTCTCATCTCTCTCTCTCTCTCTCTCTCTCTCTCTCTCTCTCTGTCTCTCTCTCTCTCTCTCTCTCTCTCTCTCAGGTGATGTATTTCAAGGGAACTAACTGACAGTTCTCATTTCTTGCCTCGCTTCTCTCCCTTGGTTCCAATTGTCTGTGCCTTCGTTTCGATTGTCTCCCCCCTAGGTGGCGCTCATAGCCCCCGCCACGCCCTCTGGCGGGGTCAGCAAAGGGCGATAATCCTCCCCACTCGACTTCAAATTATGTCCCTTGGGCTCAAGTTTCATGATGTACACGTGCAGAACGAAACTGGTGAGGGTTGAGAGAGAGAGAGAGAGAGAGAGAGAGAGAGAGAGAGAGAGAGAGAGAGAGAGAGAGAGAGAGAGAGAGAGAGAGAGAGAGAGGAGAGAGAAGAGAGAGAGAGAGAGCGAGAGAGAGATGAGCTGAGAGAGAGGAGAGAGAGAAGAGATGGAGAGAGAGAGAAGACGAGAGACGATTTCCAGAGAGACGGAGGAGAGAGAGAGAGAGGAGAGAGAGAGAGAGAGAGAGAGAGAGAGAGAGAGAGGGAGAGAGAGGAGAGAGAGAGAGAGACGAGGGTGAGAGAGGAGAGAGAGGATGAGAGAGAGAGAGACCAGATAGTGAGAACAGAGAGAGAGAGAGATGACGATATGGAGAGAGAGATAGAGAGACGAGAGACAGAGAGAGAGAGAGAGAGAGAGAGAGAGAGAGAGAGAGAGAGAGAGAGAAGCAGAGAGGAGAGAGAGAGAGAGAGAGAGAGAGAGATAGAGTGAGAAGAGAGAGAGAGAGAGAGAGAGAGAGAGAGAGAGAGAGAGAGAGAAGAGAGAGACAGAGAGAGACGAGAGACGCAGACGCAGACGCAGACTTTTTATTCTTAAAGGCCATAGCCCCTTAGAAGGGGGTACATATATAACAAACAACATATCCTATTACAAAATTGAGGTCAAGTTGCAATCATATCCTTACGGACTTTAAATGCTTTATATACATACAAAGACAATTTCTTTAAACAGTATTTTCATTAGTTGTTGTTAATAGTAAAACTAATCTGAACAAACAAGGATACTTATAGTATTTCGAAGGGATTAACTGATCTATAATATTTTGTAAAACTGGACAAGACAAAACAAAATGAATCTCATTTTCCCCACCTTTATAACAAACAGGGCAAATAAAGTTACGATCATCAGCAGGCCTGTAGCGATTAGAATGTACACAGATATCAGAAATACCAAATCTTAATTTTGTCATATAACATTTCATGTGCCTGTTTATAGTTCATTAAAATTAAATAAGTTGGAATGCAACTCTTGGGTAAACCCTCCATCGCTGACAAATACCCAAGAGGAAGCAGCGATCGACGAGAAATCGGAGGAGAGAGAGAGGGACAGTAATCCTCGAGCTTCAGAAGGAGAGAGAAAAGAGAGTGAAAAAATATGACGAGAGGATGAATGAGTGGGTGAGAGAAGGTCGAAGGAACGAGAGAGAGGGGGGATATGGAGCAGGGAGAGGGAGCGAGGTGAGGGCCTGGGAGGAGGAGTCGTTGATTGACCGAGGAGTGTGGTGCTGAGGATCAACTAACTGAAGAGAGACCGAAGAGGTCTCCCAGTATGTACTGAGCCGGACTTGGTGTTGAAGATCCTGACGAGAGAGAGCTCAGACCGGAGCAGTGAGAGTGAGTGGATCAAGGAGACACACAAGCGCATGACGAAGAGAAGAGGTGAGGAGAAGGAAGGGGGGGGACCTTCACATCTGGAGAGGAGAAGGAGATTGACCGACACGGACAACCCGGAGATTCGAGCAATGTGCAGGGAGGAGAGAGAAGAGGAGGATGCTCTAGGAGGATCTAGTGCAAATCTTCTTGGGATGAGGAGGAGGATCCGAGAGGGAGAGGGAGGAGAGAAAGAGAGAGAGAGGGGGGAGTGAGAGAGAGGAGGGCCCTACGATAGAGAGAGTGAAGGAGGGAGAGAGAGAGAGAGAGGATGTAAGAGGAGTGAGAGGGAGAGAGACGATGGGATTCGGATAATGAGAGAGAGACGGGAGATTTTTGCGAGAGGAGAGGGACTTGCTTAGATGCGCTGTGCAGGAGGAGAGCAATAAAATGATTGATTAGACTTGAGTCTCTCTGAGAGGTATGAGAGAGAAGGGGAGTCGAGAGAGAGAAGAGATTCTCTCTCTCTCTCTCCTCTCTCCTCTGAGAGAAGAGGAGAGAGGCTAGAGAGGGGAGAAGAGACGAGAGAGAGAGAGTGAGGAGGGAGATGTGGAGAGTGAGAAAGGGTTCTTTTGGAGGGAGAGGGAGAGAGAGAGATCGCGAGAGAGAGATATGAGAGAGGACGAGATGGGAAGCGACCCGGGGGTGGAGAGGGAGATGGAAGAGAGATCGATAGAGAAGAACGAGGACGGAGAAATGAGAATGAGAGAGACTGAGAGGAGAGAGAGAGCAGTCCGGAGACGGATGAGAGAGAGAGAGAGAGAGAAATGGGACAGACAGAAAGAGACAGAGAGAGACAGCTAGACAGACAGACAGACAGAGACAGAGACAGGTGGGATCAACCCAGAGATGCCTCTGTGACTATAAAATACCTAACTAATAATAAATACAAAATGAATTTTTCCTCCCCTCTAATTTTTGCTAGCCAGTCCGGCGGGTTCTTCCAGAACACAGCAGCTTCAGCCACCGTCGGTTTTCTCCCTCGGGAAGTGGGAGGGAAGAGGGTCGATCCCCTCTTGGGGGTCAAGGCTTTTGCTCAACAGAGCGCCCCCTATAGCGTGGCGGAGGGGCCGGAACTTCCGGTAGCACGGCTGAACGGTCATCGGCACGGGGGGTCAACGGTCAAGGTCCCCCCGCCGTGACGGTCAGTTTCCGCGCTGAAGTCAGAGGGGGATGAGAGGAGGAGTGAGTGAAGTCCAGAGCTGTACGGGTCTAGCCCTCTGACGTTGGGTTAAACCGCCCTGCGTCTCCCCCTTACCCATCACGGTTTCCATGGTAGGTGTTGTGTAGTGTGCGATGTGTGTGTTGTTTTTGTTGTGTTGTGGCGTGTGTGTTCTGTGTTTTTGGGTTGTGTCAAGTCAAGGTCAAGTCAAAATTTTATTTCCAGTTGGAACATTGAATAAGCACAATAATATAGTATTTGTGTGGGGTGGTGGTGGGTGGGGGGTTTGGTAGATAGTAGAGGGTATGTTGTGTGTGTGTGTGTGGTGTGTGTGTGTAGTGTGTGTTTTGTGTGTGTGTGTGTGTGAAGTCAAATCAGGACAACATAAGTCAAAAATTTATTTCCAGATGGAACATTGAATAAGCAAATTATATAGTTGTTTGTGTGTGTGGGTGGTGGTGGGGGGTAGATGTGTATGTGTGCGCGTGTGGCGTGCGCGCTAGTGCGTGCGACTTGTAGTGTCGCCGGTGCGTGCGTGCGTGTGTGGGTGTGATAGAGAGAGAGAAAGAGAGAGAGAGACGAGAGAGTAGAGAGAGAGAGAGAGAGAGAGAGAGAGAGAGAGGAGAGAGAGAGAGAGAGAGAGATTGAGACAGACGTGAGAGACAGACAGAGAGAGATGAGATACAGACAGAGACAGAGAGAGACAGACAGAGACAGATTAAAAAGACACACAGAGAGGCAGAAAGAGACAGAAAGAGACTTTGCGCACCTTTTGGGCCTTTTATCAATATCATAACGCACTGGGAGAACATTGATATGTTTGACCGTTCTCCTATCACTTCGCTCCCCTTTATTACTCTCCAGCAGGACTCCCCTTTCCCCCCACCCCCAGCCACCGTCCTCCACCCCACTCGCCCTCCCCTCCCCCCTACCTCCCACTACCCTTACCTCTACCCACCCACCCGGCAACGGCTGCCGCAGCTGCAGCAGCAGCCGCAGCAGCTGCAGCCGCGGCGGCTTCCGCAGCGGCAACGGCATCCGGGAACGGGATACGGCCACGGCAGCAGGCGGAAGCGCGGAAGCGGCCACGGATGCCGGCAACGGCAGCGGTGCGGGACCGGCAAGCGCGGGAGCTACGGGGGAACGTCTGACGCTGAAACCCATGGCCCTGCCGCCTAGTCTGTCGCACTTTCAGGTAAGCGCTTAGAGCTTAGCGATGAAGCTTCTAGGTAAAGGTAAAGATTAATAATAAAGAAATAATTATAAAGATGCCCCACCCCCCCCCCCCCCACCCCCCCCCCGGCATTTATTGGTTAATGTGTTGTTTTCCGTTTTTGCCTTTCTTACCATACACATAAAGCTGTATTTTAGGGAACATTTTTAGCTAATAACCTTTTTGGAGGAATACTATCCCTGCTCTACATACCATTTCTTAAATTTTCTTAAATAAATACGAGCAAAATGTGTGGATTAGACACTCCCCCCCCCCCCCCCCCCCCCTCCCCCCCCCCCCCCCCCCCCCCCCACCCCCACCCCCCCCCCCCCCCGCCCCCCCCCCCCCCCCCCCCCCCCCCCCCCCCCCCCCCAAACACCCCCCACTCCCCCCCCCCCCACCACAACACACAGAGTTATATTATTAGGCTAATGTTTAGTAGTTTGGAATGTTTTGTTTTGCATGTTGAGTTATTTTTCGAGTTGCTTTCGTATTACTTTTCATTCTGAGGACAGGATGAAAAAAAGCTGTCAAGCTTACTCCTTTATCCTCAATAAAGATCACTTTGACTTGACTTGACTTGACTTGACACACTCACACACACACATGGTTACGGCCCTCGATCACTTAAAGGCATAACAACCGATCCCAGGGATCGGGTCTAGACTGCTAGGCTAGTCGCTGCGCAATGCTGCCTCGCAGTGGCTCGGGCTACAGGGGCAAAAGAACGGTTGAACCGTCTCAGCGATTGAAATGATTATGCGCGCCTCGCGTGAAAGCTTTATATATGGCTGTGCGTTTAAGCCTGATGCAATCAGTTTATACGAAAAGTCAATCCTAAGGCTGATCCTATCCCTATCCCTTTTAATTCCCTAGAACGGCAGAATGTTGCGACAATTTGAGGATGGCCGGTGTTGGTGGGGGGGAGGTGGGTGGTGGTGAGGGGTGACCTGTGCGTTGTACAATGCCAATGGACAGAAAATAAACCTATGTCTTATGTGTATAAGACAGTCGTGGGTGCTAGCTTTGCGCAGCACAGTGGAGCCTCCCTTATGGCTCCAACCCACCTGCGTGCGCATCTCGACCATTCCAACGGAAGTGTCGCCATCTTATGTCCTTATGTTGTGTGTTAAACAAAGTGAAAATGTTATCTAAATGTGTAAAGAAAACATCCAGATTTTATAAATACAGTTTAGATTAAGTTTCGAATTGGGACAGCCAAATACGCAGCATCGATCTGACATTTTTCAAAAAAAGGTAAGGACTAAGATGGCGGTCTCCCATAATATGGCGCTCCTTGTGGCCGGATATGACGACACGTGGGTACCAGCAATAAGGCCTTCCCATATACGACTCCCTCCCCGCTGCGACCCATAGGTTCACACTCGGATCAGACCTTTTTCTTTTTTTTAAAATGTTTTTTCCAGGCGTTGAATCATTCTCAACTGGCGGCAGAAAAGGCTAAACTGAAGTCGCCATTTATATCAACCGTACCTACCTAAAGTTGCCCATGTTGCTATTGATGTGCCGATTTCCTTTAAAGACTCACCAGGTCACGTGTCAAAATCACGGGTTTCACGTGTTTTCCCTCCCTTTATAGCTAGTACAAAATCTTGTTTTGGCCAGATTTGACTCCCATGCAAATGCCCCCATATTGAAAACGAATCATCATTTTAAAGAGCAGCCTCAATTTGAAGTGGTAGGGGACATTTGTATGCGGGTCACAGCTACCTAGAAAAAAAAACCCAACGGACTTAATCGTGGTGCGTCAATGTGTCTTTAAGTTATTTTATGTTTCTTCCAGGCGTTGAATCATTCACAACTGGCGGCAGAAATGGCTAAACTGAAGTCGCCATTTATATCAACCGGAACTGTATGGAACTGGCCATGTTGGTATTGATGTGCCGACTTTCTTTAAAAGGGCACACTGACGGATGAGTTTTTTTGCAAGAAAAAACACGTCGAGATCACCAGGAAAACACCCTTTACAGAGATCGCAACACTCACTTTGCTCTGGTTTCCTTGAAATCAAACCGTCAAATTGGCGATTCCTCCTTGGCGGAGGTGCTGGAAGTCAGATTCTTTCAGTGAAAGAGAAGGCATGTGCCTTCATTTTTGTAATGGCCGCCTGAGTCGCTTAGACGAAATCACGAAATTTCCACAATACAAACCTTTTTTTTTTTTTTACAGTTTACCAAAAGGAGTTTCGCTCACAACAAAGGAAATAGCTCCTTTTTTTTTAACTGCATTACAAAAAAAAACCACTTCAACCATAATGAGTGACCTTCACCCACCCCTTCCAAAATGGCTACTCTCTCCGGCAACTCCGCCAAGGAGGAATCGCCGTTTTGACGGTTTGATTTCTAGGAAGTCAGAGCAAAGCGAATGTTCCGATCCTTGAAAACGCTGTCTTTCTGGTGATCTCGACGTGTTTCTTGCAAAAGCTCATCTGTCAGGGTGTCCCATTAAGTTAGTTTATGTTCTTTTCCAGGCGTTGAATCATTCTCAACTGGCGGCAGAAATGGCTAAACTGAAGTCGCCGTTCATCAATCGGAACTACCTTGAGCTGGCCATGTTGGTTTGCAACACGTTCCGGGGCAAGCTCTTCCCCTGCCCCCACTGTCGGTACGTCACTGACCGACGTAACAATCTGAAACGTCACGTCTCCACCATGCACCAGGCTTGTGACAAGGTGAGTTGGAACCCTCACCGAGAGCGCTTTTGTATGGCAATCTATTTTTTTGTTTTTCTCTCTGCATTGTTATCGTATTAAGGGACAGGCGCACTGCATTAAATAATGCTACTATTATTCTATGTTATCATTGTTATGAAGCATGTTGTGTCGAATCGTCTCGTACAGTCCTACGATTTTAGCTGACGTGTGGCTGGCCCTTCGGTTTAAGCAACTTTATTCAAGGAATAAAACGATACTGAGGTTGAGGGGGTAACAATAAGCAAATGTTTTCACTCGTTCCCTTTAAAGACCCCCCACGTCACGTGTCACATTCCCTCTTATGTTTGGAAGATTTCTGAAGATTTCTTACCGACCATAAAAGAGGGAAAACACGTGAAAACCGTGATTTCGACACGAGACGTGGTGGGTCTTTAATAAATATATATATATATATATGTTTTAACAATACGAATTTGTAATCTCACTTTTTTTGTTATCTCTCACAGATCCTGGAATGTTGCGGGGTCCAGTTCAACACCAAGGCCTCTCTACGGGAGCACATCATGATCTTTCACCACAACGGCTACTCCTGCCCGTGCTGCGGGCGGCGGTTCTGCCGCAAGGCTCTCCTCAAGCGCCACCTGTCGGTGCACAGCGGACAGAAGGACTACCGGTGCCCGCACTGCGACTACGCCACCAGTCACAAAAGCAACCTGGAGCGACACAAGCGAATCCACGAGCGGTTGAGAATGTATGACGGCAACGTTGTTGATGTTGATGATGATGCTGACGACGACGATGGTGGTGGTGAGAGGAGGAAGGTTGAGATGATTGAAGATGAGGAGGAGGAGGACGAAGAAGAGGATGAAATTGAGGTGGGGAGTGAAAACGGGGAGATGATGATGATGATGGAAAGCTTCGGGAATGGAGGAGGTTTTAAGAGTAGAGAGATGCCGAGGGATCAGAAAGCGTGGGAAATGAATTATTTCCCTAGTTCTGATCGTGTTCCTCCTCCTCCTCCTCCTTCTTCTCTCTCTGTCTCCTCCAATCACCCTCCACCCCCTCCACACTCTCACTCATCAACTAGTCTCAACCCTTCCCACCCCCACCATCAGACGGAGAGAAATCGATCGGCCAATAATCAAGAAGGTTGCAAAACCACCACCACCACCCCAGCCAATCACAGACCCGAATTCAACGAACTGACCAATCGCTGCTTAGGCCTGCAATCTTCGGCCAATCGCTGGGCCGCGGAACTAGCCAACCACCGTCATCGTTTCAACGACGCATTCAACTCGTCCAACAACCACCGCCGCGCATCAGAACTGATGACGATGTCAGAGAGGGCCAATCACCGACAGCGTGGGTTCAACGAATCAGAAACGGGCTTAGATCTGAGTCGAGTTACGATGGAGTCTAGGATGATGATGATGCGGTCGTTTT
>CM065708.1:37105762-37121870 GCA_017654935.2 Phymorhynchus buccinoides
CTCCCCCCCCTCCCCCACGTCCTCGCCCCTCTTTCGCCCTCCACCACTCCCTCACTCCCCCATCGTCCCTCCCTCCATCTACTCTCATCTCAGGCTCTCCGCTCTCTGTCTCTCCTCGTCTTCTACTCCCCCCCCTCTCTCCCTCCCCTCATATCGTCCCTCTCTCCAACGTCTCTCTCGTCGTCTTCTCTCTCCTCTCTCTCTCTCTCTCTCTCTCTCTGTCTCTCTCTCTCGTCCGTCTCTCCCCCCTCTTCTCTCATCCCTCCCATTCTCTCTCTCTCGTCTCTCCCTCTCGCTCTGCCCCCCCCCCCCCCTCTCTCCTCTCTCGCTTCTCTTCTGCCTCTCTCTCTTACTTATTTTCTTTTGCTTTCTTGTACAGCCCAAAAGTATTTAATGTAAGAAAAGTGGCTTTTAAAAAAAATCTTTAAGCTTTGAAGTTAGGCATATATTTATGTAGTGTTTTTGTAATGTCAAGATTCATAATGTAAATGCATTTTCCTTGGTTGTTATCGCAAATCACTCAGTTGTATGGTGTGATCCTAAACAATTAAAATGTTCCTGCCCATGACTCTCCCTCTCTCCTCATCCTCCTCACCATCTCTCATCACGTCATCTCACTTCTCTCTCTCTCTCTCCCTGTCTCTCATCGCTCCTCGTCCCTCTCTCTCTCTCCTCGCTCTCCTCTCTCTCTCTCCTCTCTCCTCAAGTCTCAAATGTTTTAAAAGAAAACCTACATAAGCTAACCTTATGATCAAACATATAAACACATCACATATTACTCTTTCTTCAGGTAGCTTTTGAAATGTATTACTTTTCAATAATGTTTATTCCTGGCATGGTTAATTTGTACATAAATCTTGTTTTTATTTTTTTAAAAACATGAGGGTTTTTTGTGTTTTTTTGGTGTGTTTTGTTCACTATAAGTAGGGGTGGGGGGAGAAGGGTTGAGGAAGAAAGTAATTTCTTGTGTTTTGGATGATGTCTACTCATATGGCATTGTTTAGATTTGGTGGGGGGGGGGGGTGTTCCTTTGCTTTTGTGTTCATTAATTGAAGTTTTAAATTATGCTTTCCTTCCTTTGTTCGAGGGCAAGATGTAAACAAGCCCATTGTGTGCTTAGTCTTTTTTTTTTCCCTCAATAAACAAATGTTTCAAGTGTTTTCAAATGTCTCTCTTCTCTCTCTCTCTCTCATCCTTAGCTTTTTTCTCTCTCTCTCTCTCTCCCTGCCTCTTCACTCCATTCATCTCCCTTCCTCTTCCCCCTCCTCCTTCTCATCCCTCCCCTTCTCTCCCTTTCCTTCACTCTCTCTCCTCTCTCCTTCCTCTTCACCTTCCTCACTTCTCTCTCCCTGGTCTCCTCTCTCCCTCGCCCTCCCTCTCCTCGCTCTCTCTCTCTCCGTCTCTCTTTCTTTCATCTTTCCTTTCCCCCCTCTCTCTCTTCTTCTCGTCCTGTCCTCTCTCTTAATCTCCCCCTGTCTCTCTCCTCTCCACGTCTCTCTCTCCTCTCTTTTCTTTCCTACCCCATCCCCCCCCTCTCCTCCTCCCTTTTCTCGTTCTTCTCCTCCTCGCTCTCTTCTCTCTCAATTTCCCCCCCCTCTCTCTCTCTTCTCTCTTCTCCTCTCACTCTTCCCCCCCTCTCTCCCTCTCTCTCTCTCTCCTTAGCTCTTTCTCTCGTCTTTCCTCTCTCCTCTCGCTCCTTCATCTCGTCTCCGCTCTCTTCCGTTCTCTGTTCTCCTTCTCTTTCCCTTTCTCAGCTGCCTGTTCTTCCCGCCTCGTTTCTCTTCGTCTTCGTTTCCTCTCTCTCGTTCGTGCTGCTCTTTTTCTCTCGCTTCGTGGGTTTCTTTTTCTTTTTCTTCTTCTCTTTCTTCTTATTTATTCTCTGTTTATTCTCTAGCCGTGCCCTCTCATGCTCTCTTCTTCTTCCTCTGTCTTTCTTCCTTCTCTCCCCTCATCGTCCCTCGCTTCTCTCTCCCGTGCCACTCCCCGATCTCTCAGTCATCTGTGTGTCTCTCTGTGCTCTCCCCGTTTTCTTTTCTGTCTTTACTCGATCTCCCGTTTCGTCTCTTTTCTCGAGTGTCTCGCTCTAGGGGTTGTCCCTTTCTCTCTCTCGTACGTTTTTTCTCTCGTGTTTCTCGGCTCCTTCCATCTCATTCCACCCCGAACCGCCCGCTGGCTACTCTATGGTTCTCCAGGTCCCCCGCTCTTGTTTCATACTCCGTCTCTCTCTTCTCTCTTCTCTTCCCCCCCCCCTCTTCTCTCTCTCCTCTCTCTTCTCGTTCTCTCTCTCCTCTCTCTCTGCTTTTCCTCCCCCTCTCCTCCCTCCTCTCTCTCTCCGCTCATCATCCAACTAAAACGGAATCCTCCATCCCCTCCCTCCCGTTCCTCAGATCCATCTCGTCCTGTCTGTCCACCGCTTCTCAACCTATACGCAGGGGTCGACTCTCCCGGCTCTCTCCTCTCGCTCGGAACTTCTCCTCTCTCGCTCACGTCCTCTCTACTCTCTTCCCCTTCCTCTTTTCCTTCCCCCTCTCTCTCTCTCTATCTCTCTCAGCCCCTTCCCCCCCCCCCCCTCGCCTTCCCTCCCATCTCTCTCTCTCTAATCTCTCTCCTCTGTCTCAATTCATCTTTCCCCCCCCCCCTCGTCGTCTCTCTCTCTCTCTTTCTCTCTCTCTATTCCCCCTCTCTCTTTCTCGTCTCCTTCTCGCCCCCCCGTACTCCATGGTCTTTCTCTTCCTTCTCACCCTCGCTTCTACCTTTTCCTCGCTCGTGCCCTCTCCGCGTAAAGGCGATCGGTGCTGTGTCCTCTCCGCCTCTCTCGCTCCCTGCTCCTTTTCTTCTCTCTGTTTCTCTCTCCCGTTGTACCCGCATCTCAAATCTGGTTTTCTCTCCTTTCTCTCTCGCTCGTTCTCCTCTCTTCCCTCTCGATTCTTCTCGTCGATCCCCCCCCTCTGTTTCTCCTTTCTGCTCCTTCTCTCGGTTCTCTCCTCCCGCTCTTCCGTTCATTTCATGTTGGTAGTTTTTTGTTCGAGGGCATGGTGTATAAAAAGCTTATGCTCATCTATTAACCCTCAAATAAACATTCGTATTCGATTCTATTCTCTCTCCTCTCTCTCTCTCTCTCTCTCTCTCTCACCCCCCCTCCCCCCACCCCCCCCCAAAAAAAAAAAAAAAAAAAAAAAAAAAAAACCCAAAAACCACCCCGGCTTCTCCCCTCTCTTTCCCCCTCTGTTTTCAAGAAAAAAAAAAAACCCCCCCTCTCCTCCACCTCCCAACGTGCCCATCTCTCGTCTCTCATCCCCCCACACCTTGTGCGTTCTCACCCTCGCACCCCGTCACCAAATGCCGAAAAAAAGTTTCTCTGCCCAAGTTTACTCCATCTCTTTCTCTCTTTCCCTCTCCATTTCCCCCATTCGTCTCATCAAGGGGGGGGGGGGCCCCCCACTTTTGAATAAGATTCCCGAGTTTCTCACTCTAATTATCATAACTGGTCTAAATCTGTTAAAAAATGTTACTACTTTCGGTTTTTCAGATGTTTGGCTTAAATGGAGAGGTGGGAAGTGAAGCTATTTGTCTTAAAGAGTTAAAGCAGAGAATGATTGATTGCTACATGCAAGATTGGCATGCAAACCTCTCTGAAAGTGAACGATTTAGTACGCATATAGATCATTTAATTCATCGTTTCAATCAGAAAATTATTTGTCAGCCATTACTATCAGTAAATGGCCCGTTATGCCTTAGCAAGATTGAGACTTGGACTGTCTGATCTGAACATCAATAACATAATTATATAATGAAAAATCAAAGAACTGCCCGTTTTGTAACAAGATAGAGAGTGAATTTCATTTCGTGTTTGAATGTCAAACATATGCTTCTCTAAGAGAAAAAACATTTATCAAAATAGTACAGTATACGTTCGTCAATGAAGAATGTCTAGCTCGAATGTTACGATCTAGTGACGTCATGCTCCTAAGACATTTAGCAATGTATGCATTTCATGCTTTCAAGACTAAAGATGTGCATGTCAATAACTGAATAAAAGCTGAATACTGTATTTTTGTGACTGAATTGACACATTTAATTTTGTTGCTTATTTTTATATATATCAAATTAATTCCCTTGATTCTATTTGACCTATGATGTAGGAAGTTACTTCCCTTTTTCGTTATTCGCTTTTGGTTCTCCCATGATAAAGTGTACCCATTGTATACAGGCCGGTTTCTCTCCCCTCCTCTCACTCTCCCCCGTTACGATTAAACGTTTCTCGACCTCCGGCACCTCTCTCTCTCTTCTCTCTCTCTCTCTCTCCCTCTCTCTCTCTCTCTCGACTTCTTCTCTCTCTCCCCCGCGGCTCCCCCCCCCCGCTCGCTCCCTCTCTCCAAACCCCCCGGGGGTTCCTCTCTCTCTCTCTCTCACTCTCGCTCGCTCGCTCTCTCTCTCTACTCCTCTCTCTCTCGTCTCTCTCTCTCTCTCTCTCTCTCTCTCTCTCTCCTCCTCACTCGCTCTCTCTCTCTCTCTCTCTCTATCTCTCTCTCTCTCCTCCTCTCTCTCTCTCTCCATTCGTCAAGTCTCTCTCACTCGCTCTCTATCTCTCTCTCTCACTCGACTCTCTCTATAACTCTCTCTCTCTCTCTACTCTCACTCTCGCTCTTCTGTCTCTGTTCTCTCTGGCTCATGTGTACTCTGTGTGTGAGTAGTGTCTGTTCTGTTCCTTTGCGCTGTGTGTCCGTGTGTGTCGTGTGTGCGTGTGCGTGTGCGTGCGTGCGGTGTGTGTGTGCGTGCGTGTGCGTGCGTGCGTGCGTGCACATGCTTGTGTGTGTGTGTGGGTGTGTGTGTGGTGTCCTGTGTGTGTTGTGGTGTGTGTGTGTGTGTTGTGTGTGTGTGGTTGGTTTTTGTTTAATATGTATGTGTGTGTGTGTGCGTGTGCGTGCGTGTGTGTTGTTTTGTTTGAATGTGGTGTGTGTGTGTGTGTGGGTGTGTGTGTTGGTGTGTGCGTGCGTGCATGCGTGTGCGTGTGGTGTGTGTGTTGTGCTTTGTTTAATGTGTGTGAGGTGTGTGTGGTGTGTGTGTTTGTTTGTTGATAATATATATTTATATTATGTTAAAACGCCCATTATGTTGGCTGAGACAAAGAACTCAGTTAGCGTGAGGTTCACTCTACACCGGTCCCATATCAGGCACAACACTGGGACTCTGGTGGCAGAACACTTCAACTTGGCCGGACATTCCTGTGAGAATGTCAAATGCATCATCCTCGAGCAGGTGTTTGTCCAGAGCAAGGAGGCCAGACTCCCTCGTGAAAAGTTCTGGATGGACAAGCTGAAGACCATGGCTCCGCTGGGTCTGAACTCTCTCTAATGAATTGTATGAGAGGGCAGTTCACATGCACACACACACATGCGCAGCTAGGCATACAACTTGCATTTACATGCCATACCACACACACACACCTATCACACACAAACACACACACTCCAACGCGCACACACGGCACCGCACACACACACACACACACACACACACACACATACACACACACACACACCACACACACACACACACACACACATACACACAGTCATTATTGTAAACACCTTACTATGGATAGGCATGCCATGTTTTATGGCATAAAAGTGCACACCTCAAACAAAACGGGGAAGAAAACTATTATCAAACTTCTAGAGAAACATTCACATGCAGAAATAGGTACACATGCTCACGTGCACACATACTTACATGTACTTACATTTACACACACCTATATGCACATATATCAAATCATATGGGGTTGATTATCCAAGCATAAATGAACCCAAGTGCACCACGCATTGCAAATGTCCCTTCAGTACCAGAATATTAATATGCATATTTTCGACGTTGGTTGTGGCACACGATTGAAAAAGGCGAAAGGAGTGGGGGAGGGTGTTGTGTGGTGTGATTAGGATATGCCATCATGCTAAGAGGCAACCAATCAAAAGGTGTAAAAAAAAAAGGGGGGGGACTGGTATCCGACCAATTCAAGGAGGGGGGGGGGGGATTATTCTTTCGTGTTCAGATCCTGCTGGTGTATTGTCCCCAGGCGTTTGATCAACCAAGACTCCTGGCTTTTCTTCGCGTCAGGTATCCTTGTTGCTGGCTGGACTGCTGCAACTCTTGCATCGTCATAGAGTGCCCAGTGCTGGTGAATGGGTGCCAATTGGGGTCCTCTGTAATAGAGTCGGATGGGATCTTATATTTTCTGAGAATCTGAATTTAAGTGCGGTAGGTTTTTCCCCACATAGATTTTTGTGACACGCCGATTAGGCAGGAGATTAAGTATACCAAGATTGAGGATAGGCAGGTGAAATGGATGAACGAATGTTGATGTTCCAGAAGGTCCTGTGGATTGTGGTTGTCACGGTTGATGCGCCATTTGTGCATTTGGTTTGTTCTCCTCTAATTCTTTCACTCTCTTTGACTCTACCTTTCCCATTTTTACTTTCTGTCCATATAACTATCTTTCCGTTTCTCTACTATCTTTCGCCTTACCTGGTCCATTCTCCCTGCCTTTGTTCTATTAACCTCTTACAAAGATGTTCTCAGCACTCCAGCCGAAACTGACATCTGGTTCTAACTATTTCCCAGTCAAGCACAACATTCATTTCCATCATTCCACTTTGTGCAGCGCCTTGGGTGAGTTTCAGCATCAATCAATACATCATGTCCCTTTGTGCAGCGCCTTGGGTGAGTTTCAGCATACAATGCATACATCATTCCCCTTTGTGCAAAGCGCCTTGGGTGAGTTTCACAGTCAAGTTGGCAGACATCTTCCACTTTTTGCAAGCGCCTTGGGGTGAGTTTTTCCAAGCATCAATGCATACAATCATTTCCACTTTTGTGCAGCCCTTGATTTGAGTTTCAGCCATCATACATACATCATTCCAGTCCACTTTGTGCAAGCGCCCTTGGTTGATTTTTCAGCATCAATAACAATACATCATCCCTTTGCGCTGCCGGCTTGGGTGAGTTTCATCATCAATTCATACATCAGTCCTTCATATACAACTTTGTGGCAAAAGAAAAAAAAAGCGCCTTGTTTAGTTTCAGCAGCAATAAATACCATCATTCCACTATGTGCAGGGCGCTTGGGTGGTGTTCGGCATCAATAATACTCATAGTAACACGTTCCAGCCTTTATCATTTACACTAGCATATAGGACCATGTCTAGATATTTGTTCTTGTCAACTGTGATACCTACTTCGTATGTAATTGGTTATTGCTGCTGGCTATAACCCAAAATCCGGAAACACCTCGAAGAAGTCGTATTTATATTTTAAATTAAAATATTGTATTTGTCTTCGAATTGTGCATGATATGACACAAACTGTTCATTATCAATCCAACATTATGCTTGTCAAGGATATGGGTGTGGCTATTTTGTCCCCTATGCTACTACATGTATTTAACAATACACAACACAAGTCATTCATGCAACACGTGCCTCACGTTTTCATTCACTCTCTCATTACAATGTTTGTCACTATCCACAACCACTACAACAACCTTGAAACAAAGAAAAGAAAATCAAGTTATCAATTCAGCCGATATATTTTAACACGTTTTTCATAGCAAAAAATAATGTGCTCACAACTCTTCATAGCATATTTTTCGTCCAGTGAATCACCTAAAAACTTACTACTGTCATAATTCAATAATTATTATACAGCTGAATGTACATTTGTTCACCCCAATCATTGTTTTAAATTTGTTCAAGAGAAACAAACTGCTACGCACCAACCATAAACCACAGTGTGCTCATGGATAACAACCTCAGCACCACGTCACCAACATAACCACAGTGGCTCATGGATGCAACCTCAGCCACTCACCAACATACCACAGTTGCTCATGGATACAACCTCAGTCTACTCACCAACATACCACAGTGGCTCATGATACAACCTCAAGCCACTCAACAACATAACCACAGTGGCTTCATGGATACACGACCCATGCCACTCACTCACATAACCACAGTGGCTCAATGATACAAACCTCAGGCCACTCACCAACATAACCAACAGTGGCTCATGGATACAACCTCAGCTCACTCGACCAACCTAACCACATGGCTCATGGACACAAACTCAGCCACTCAACCAACATACCACAGTGTCTCATGATACAACCTCAGCCACTCACCAACATAACCACAAGTATCATGGATACAACTCAGCCACTCAGCACATAACCACAGTGGCTTCATGGATACAACCTCGCCACTCACCAACATACCACAGTGGCTCAATTGATTCAACCTCAGCCACTCACACAACATAACCACAGTGGCTCACGATACAACCTCAGCTACTCACCAACATAAAACCACAGTGGCTTCATGGATACAACCTCAGCCCTCACTGCAACATGACCAAGTGGCTCAATGGATACAACCACCTCAGGTTGGGGCTCCACTACCAACATAACCAACCACAGGGGCTCATGGCTACAACCTCAGCCCTCAACCACAAACCACAGTGGCCTCAGGATACAACCTCAGCCACTTCACCAACATAACCACTTGGCTCATGGATAAACCTCCCTACTCCCACATAACACAGTGGCTCTGGGATACAAACCTCAGCTACTCACTCAACATAACTCACAGTGGCCTCATGGATACAACCTCAGCCCTCACCACTAACCACATTGGCTCATGGAATACAACATCAGCCACTAACTCACCAACCATAACCACAGTTGCTCTGGATTACAACCTCAGCCAACTCACCAACATAACCACAGTGGCTCATGGATACAACCTCAGCCACTAACGTCAAACTCACCAACATAGAACCACAGTGGCTTACAATGGATACAACCTTCGCCACTCACCAACATAACCACAGTGGCTCATCTGTACAGCCTCAGCCACTCACCAACATAACCACGAGTGGCTTCATGGATACACCTTCAGCCACCTCACCCACCGCATACCACAGTGGCTCCATGGATACAAACCTCTAGCCAATCAAGCACATAACCATAACCACAAGTGTACAGTGGCTCATGGATCAACCTCAGCCATCACCACACTAACCACCAGTGGCTCATGGATACCACCTCAGCCACCACTCACCACATAAACCACAGTGGCCTCATGGCGATACACCAACCTCAGCCACCACCAAACATAACCACAGTGGCTCATGGATATCACCTCAGCCACTCACGCAATACAACTTCAGTGGCTCACAAATTAAATGTCCACAGAAATGAGAGAAAAAAATATGACTGACGTTTTTACTCTGTTTATAAACCGACCATATTTCGTCATCTCATGTATAATTAACATGCCATTTTCCATTCTATTCATATTTCCACACTTTCATCCATTATTTATTTTTTCATTTTAATCTTCCTTTTATTTTTATTTTATCTCCTTTAACTTGCTGAAATTAGCATTTTTATTTATTAATTATGTTTTTTTATAATTATGTTTTTTCTTTTATTTCATTTTATCTCCTTTTACTTGCCTTAAATTAGCAATTATTAATTAATTGTTTTTTCAACAGACATCCATGTAAGTTTTTCCCGAAAATAAAATTAGCTCCATTTATATTAAGATTCATTTCTTTTTTTCCTCCATTTACTGGCCTGTTACTTGTTACCGAAGGAAACACGGTTTTTCCACCATGAAGAAGATTGCAACGAAACGAAGCCTGTGGAAGGTTCTTTGGAAATACAACCACACGGAAGACCGGTCGTAACCCTTGTGCAGCCACGTCACCACAAAACGCGTCTTGGACTGCATAAATCAGCTTCCCAAATTGTATGCACAAAGTGCATCGTTAAAGGAGTGGTATGGCGTCTCATGGACCAGAACAGCTACAGCATGACCTCCATCAGCTTTGCTGAGTGGGAGAAGAGCTTGGACATGGGCCATTTCATCCTGACAAATGCACCACCTTAACCTGTTTACCAGAAGAAAGACAGACCGCAGGAAAAGCCGATACATGCTCCATGGCCACTTGCTCGAAACGGTGGACTCTGCAAAATAACCTGGGAGTTTACCATCTGTAAAGATCTTAGCTGGAAAAAAAACATATCCAGCACATCCTGTTCAAAAAGGCCAACAAAACTCTTCTCATTTTTTTAGAAGAAAGCCTCAAGATCCGTTCCCAAGACCAGCAGGGAAAGAGCCTACAAAGGCATTTTGTCGTCCCATAACTGAATACGTCGCTGTCCACAGTGTTGGGAACCCGTCACCAACTGCACGACAACGACGACAAAATCGAAGCGGTCCAAAATAGAGCTGCAAGATTCGCCCTGTGCCGCTTCATCAGGAATATACGTCATGTGGTGACCTCCATGAGAAGCAGCTAAAGTGTCCCACCCCTGCAAGAACGAAGGGAACTAGCGAGACCAGCCATGCCTACCAAAGATCCAAAACAATACGGTCACTATGAAGCTGTAAAGAGGAATCTGGTCCCAGCACCACAGCGCCAACGTCGAGAGCACACGCCAGCAGCTGGCCCCACACAATCATTTCTGTATCTTCTACATTCGGCACAACATGTCAAAACGAAGGAAGAAATCCGTCTGGTTTTGCTGGAGTGTGGTTGTTCCTTGTCCATAGTAAACCTACGGCAATCTGATTTAGCTCTCTCCAAAATATCACTTATTTGCAAATCCTCGGTCAGATAGGCGAATCCCGGCATCTCAGCCTTAAGGGTTCCTTGTTCACGTTTAAAAAATAATAATAGCCATAATCTCCTTGATGGATAGAGAACTAATTAAAATCTTCCTAATCTCCTCCAGTTATTATATTGTGAGTCAATGGAACTCTTTAATTGTTCATTCAATAGCTATCAAATTCTGAGACATCTTTGTTTGGCCCGCACACTTTACAAAAAAGTCCCGCCCCACCCCCCCCCCCCCCCCCCCCCCCCTGCTTTAAATTTTAACTAGAAACCCTGACCCTGTTTCCCCATTTCCCTGTAGCGTTTTTAATCTCAAACTCGACATATTATTAACAAGGATTGCAACTCCTCTATAGCATTTGAAGGCATGGCTTGAGAAAAAAGCTTTGTACCCCACTCTGAACTAACATATTGCTCCATTTTTTTTCCATCAAAATGATTTTTGGTAATAAGAAAACGCCTGTGTTTTCTTTCCTTATTTTTAATGTAATGAAAGAACGTCAAGCGCCTTTTTTTTGCTTACCCATTCAGAGGGCCCTGATAATTCACTGAAGTGAATTGAAATTGTGGCTACTATCCATTATCTACAAAAACATGAATGCAATAATGTTCAAAATGACCCACCCAAAAATAACAAGTGAGCAACTACAACGACACAAGACATAATATGCTCCCCAGTGTCTAGACCCAACTCGGAAACATTTCATTCCAGAAATGGAATCCTACCAATTCACAAGTGAAATACCAGTCAAAGCTATAATAGGAGAAAGAAGAACAAAGCTATGATAGCAAATCTGCATGATTATACAAAAAGAAAAAAGAAATAATACCAAAACAAAAACAAGAAGAAAACAGCTAAAAGACACAAATAACAACAACAAAGACAAAAAGCACAACAAGGAAGCTTGATATTGTACCCGGGTTGAATAAAGCAAGCCTGGAACAAGAGCATTATGGCTTGCATGGTCCATCGGGTGAATGACGCAAGAAGTGGGACAAGAAAAACCCACATTTTGAAAAACAACGAGAAAAATTTAATCCCATTTTAACATAGTTAGCATGTTCAGAATTCCAGTCCTTTCTCTCTCTCATCTCTTGCACACACAACAACAACAACAACAACATACAGTATTTACACGGCGCTGAATCTGATAGAAATCAAATCAAAGCGCACACCACACACGTTTAGCATGCGATTCATAGCGCATTCAAACAAAAAAGCAACTTACAAAAGCGAACACACACGCATGACATAAATGGAATTACGATCAGAAACAAACCTAAAGGCAAAGAAGAGAAGGGAAAAGAGAGGTTTTCAACGAAGGGGAAACAAGGTGGGTTTTGAAGTTAGCTTTGAAAGCAGAGAGGGAGGAGAGGGTCGGTCGCTGACGGAGCCTGGCGTATAATGGCAAATTTGTCGAAGAGATTAACATGGAGCAGCTTTATGGATACACGCGCGCGCGTGCGCAAGCATCCACACAGCACCCACACGGAAACGCACACACACACGCACACTACACACACACACACACACACACACACACACATTCTATCCTGGTAAAAGTTGTCTATGTTTAGCGCGAATTACTTCCTATGTTAAATCTTTGGCTTCATTTAAGCTTTCCTATAATACATCAATCTAATATGTGCCTGATTCTAAAGCAGCAATGCATGCTATTAAGTCTCCCAATTTCATGTATACGACTTGACATGGTAATCGAATTAACATATACAGACACCTTCTTTCTTTGGAAAGCATTGCCGTTACTTTTTGTTGGGGTGCCTCTCACTGGTGGAATATCAAGGCAACTGAACTGTAGAACCAAACTGCAAAAATGGCAGCTCAAAAGAGTGTCGACCGCAGTAATCAATTAATGGTTCCTTTAATGCTGACAGAATGCTTCTTCAATTATAAACAACACATCTCAAGAAAATATCCCACTTTATTGATGACTCAGGCGTTCAATATTATAATAACTTTATTAAATGTTATGATAGATGCAACGGCGAAAACATTACACAATACATGTTTTCTTTCTTTCTCGTCGAGGGAGATTGAAAGTCTAATCCATAACTCGGTTGAATTCATTTAAAACCAAATTTGCCAATACTGTTAAATGTATGTGTGGTGAATCTTTGGGTGTCAGTCATTACTAATTCACTGTCCCTAAAGCAAAATAACTTTTCCAGAATTCGGGTATTGACGGTTTTAACCTGAGGGATCGACAAAAACCATTGTCCTCTACCCAGTATTCTAAACAAGTATTCTATTCCTTGATTCAGGTTTTTGTAAATGTTTTATTAAGTTAGTTCAATTTCATCATCTTTAGAAATCTTTTAAACTTGTTCAGTTGTTCGGCGTTATATTCTTTAAAGCTTTGTTTAACCTGTTTTTTTTTAACATTGTAATGAGCTGGGGGGGTGGAGGGAGTTATCATTAAGCCTGGGTATAAGCTTATCCTTTTACTTACTTTAATCTTACACACCACTCACAATAGGCACATCCACCAAACCCTCACCACACCAACATCACAACCCAATATAATGTTTCCTAATCCTTTAGTGGAAGGACGGTTTAAATAATTGAGAACCCACACACATCAATGAAAAGATTCGATTAGCACTCAACAAGCCCACAATGGGGAGAAAACCTGCCTAACATCAAGGTTGTCACTACTCTTGAGCAAGACGTCCAAATGACAGTATTTATAGGAGTTTTTTGTTAGAATATTATAATATGATGAATAACCAACCCCTTGCCCAAAAGGCGTTTAACTATGGCAATAAAACATTTGTTTGCTTTGATTTAATTTGCTTTGATTTGATATGATTTCATTGTCCTTTGCCGATACACGATCGCAAAGGAGTTATGTTTTCGTTCGTGTATGTTTCTTTTTTTTCTTCCCCCCCCCCCCCCCTGTCTTTCCAAGGATATCCTCCCGAACCGCTTGACCGAATCGCTTCAAATCTTCGTGGTGGTGTTGTCACCATAAAAGAAGGGATCCGCGCATAAAAGTATCGCCGTGGTGACCTTGACCTTGGGCACATGACCTTGAAAACCGAAGACATTTAAGTGGTCCATAATTGTACACACCGAGTCAAGAGTCCTTGAAACTTAGCATGGAGGTACTTTTTGTACTTATGGCCGTTCTGACGATGGCATAACCAGGTCAGGTCAGGAGATGTAGGCCTTGAAAGTGGTAGGTGTCTACCAATTGGGTTTAAGAGAAGCCCATATTTTTTTCCAACATTTGAACTTGACAGAAGATCTTCAGATCGTGGTTGTGGTACTGCATAGCCTAAGAGTAGAGAAAAATCCGAGCATAGATTATATCGCCATGAATGCTGACCTTGACCTTGAAGTATGACCTTGAAAAACCGAAATTTCCTTCTTTGCACTTGCATATTTCTTGTCCAGCTGTATCTCGTGACCAAGAAGACAGAATCCCTTCCAATGTTGTGTCAGGATGTGAACACTAAGAGTATACGAAATTCGTTCATACTTATCCCTAGAAATACAATGTCGCCGAGCGGCAGACATGGTTTCCGTTTTTCTTCACCCTCCTATTATATCTCTGTGAATTAGGCTGTGTGTATCGAAACACTTCCAAAGTTTGTGTGGGTGTAAAAGAAGATAATAGAAGACCATTGCAGTACCAATTATGCCAACGTGGGATTTTAATGTCGCTCGAGCGGCAGACATGTCCTCGACTTCAGGGTGTACACCCCAACTAATTAAGTGTTTACATACCGGTAAAGGATGGGGTATAATACTTAAAAGTAAAGACTCCTAGCACAAAATGTGCCACGTGAGCTTAATGTCTCAGTGTTAAGGGTGTGCACCCCCACTAATTAAAGGGGGGCGCATCCCTGAAAACGATTTGCACCCAGTCAAAGGGTGTGTTAGGTGCATCACCCAAAGGTAAACAAACAAGGGGGACAGGGACCTAAGATGTGAGGTGGAACGGGAGTTACAGGCGGGGCCATGTACAGGCGTAACCGGCAAAGACATATCTGCCGCTCGGCGAATCCCTTGTTTGAATTTTTGTTTTGATTGAATCTCTCTCACATCCCTCTCTCTCTTATCACCGTCTCTCCACTCCTCGGGGGGGGGGGTCCCTCGTCTCCCTCTCTCTCTCTTCTCTCCTCCTCTCTCCTCTCCTCTTTTCCCCTTCTCTTCTCTTCTCCTTCTTCTCCACCCTCTCCCCTCTCCTCTCCCTCTCCTCCCTCCCCTTCCTCCATCTCCTCGTCCTCTTTCTCTCCCCTCGCTCTCATCTCTCTCTTCCGCCCCTCCGCCTCCCTCCTCTCTCACCCCTCCTCCCCCTCCCTCTTATCGACTCTCTCTCTCTTCCGTCACGGCACCCTCGACCGCGAGCTCCGCTCTCTCTCAGTCTCGCGCCCCTAATCAACTTTATACAAAGCGAAAAACGTTGTTCATCTTGTAAATCGGTGCCAACTCTTTGCCGTTGATGGTGTATTTGTGCTGTGAAATTCAGTTTCTTTAGATACGCTTCCTATCGAACAATGGTATTTGGGCAGCGAGGTTGCAGACATAAGGGCTATAGCCGTGTTCAAAATGCGAAGCACTTCGGCTAGGCACAGGGACTTGGAGCCCGTCAATTCCAACGTACCGCAGCGGATAACACGTCCCAAGGTAAGAAACATATATTTCCATGTGGCTTTGCTGATTCAAACACCACACGTTTTGGGGCAAGTCGGTGTGTCCATGTTCATAGGTACCAGATCCACATAGGGACAGCGCTTGACAACGTCGGTGCCCGGGGAACCAGTCGATGGCGTAAATTCCTCTTCTCTGCTTCAGTCAGGGTTCTCCGCGGGTGACGGGACGTCAAGGTAACTTTTTCCTTATGGACGGTTGTTGTGGAAGAACCTTTTTCCAGTGATAGCCTCGTCCAGCGAAACTCGTGAACCCAGGTAAGGCAGACAACAACTGCGGCACGAGCTTATTCCGCAAGGTCCCATCCCGTACAACGCCATGTCGATGTCGTTCGTCCAGGTTATCACATGCTCCGTGTCGCAGGCGGCGGCCGATCAGAGCACCCCTCGCGATCCAGGAAGTGGGAGATGTTGTGGCAGGGTCAAGCCTGTGCACAGCACTTTCCAGGTAAAGCCAGCTGGGCCTTTTGCTTGGGGCTTCAAGTCCTGAGGCCGAAACGGGCGTAGCTCATTTTCTTCTTTCGCGGTGTGGTGGTTTGATCCATGCCCACGGCCTCTGCTGTAGTCTGCTATGTCTGCGGGTTAGCTTGGTCTGACCAAAGGCTCTGGATAAAAAAGGGAGAGAGAAAAGAGCGAGGGGAAAACAAGGATTAGACGTAAAGACCCACTGACCCACCACGATTACGTCCCTTGGTTTTTTTTTTCTGGGGGGTAAGAATGTAAACCGGCAACCCACCACCCCCACGTATAA
>CM065708.1:37137370-37152754 GCA_017654935.2 Phymorhynchus buccinoides
ATTCACTATCCACAACCATACAACCTTGAACAAAGAAAAGAAAAATCAAGTTATCAAATTCAGCCAATATATTTTAACCGTTTTTCATACAAGAAAATATGTGCTCACACTCTTCATAGCATATTGTCGTCCAGTGAATCACCTAAAAACTAACTACTGATCATAATTCAATAATTATTATACAGCTGAATTACATTTGTTCACCACATAATTGTTTTAAATTTAGTTCAAGAGAAACAAAATGCTACTCACCAACATAACCACAGTGGCTCATGGATACAACCTCAGCCACTCACCAACATAACCACAGTGGCTCATGGATTCAACCTCAGCCACTCACCAACATAACCACAGTGGCTCATGGATACAACCTCAGCTACTCACCAACATAACCACAGTGGCTCATGGATACAACCTCAGCCACTCACCAACATAACCACAGTGGCTCATGGATACAACCTCAGCCACTCACCAACATAACCACAGTGGCTCATGGATACAACCTCAGCCACTCACCAACATAACCACAGTGGCTCATGGATACAACCTCAGCCACTCACCAACATAACCACAGTGGCTCATGGATACAACCTCAGCCACTCACCAACATAACCACAGTGGCTCATGGATACAACCTCAGCCACTCACCAACATAACCACAGTGGCTCATGGATACAACCTCAGCCACTCACCAACATAACCACAGTGGCTCATGGATTCAACCTCAGCCACTCACCAACATAACCACAGTGGCTCATGGATTCAACCTCAGCCACTCACCAACATAACCACAGTGGCTCATGGATACAACCTCAGCCACTCACCAACATAACCACAGTGGCTCATGGATACAACCTCAGCCACTCACCAACATAACCACAGTGGCTCATGGATACAACCTCAGCCACTCACCAACATAACCACAGTGGCTCATGGATACAACCTCAGCTACTCACCAACATAACCACAGTGGCTCATGGATACAACCTCAGCTACTCACCAACATAACCACAGTGGCTCATGGATACAACCTCAGCCACTCACCAACATAACCACAGTGGCTCATGGATACAACCTCAGCTACTCACCAACATAACCACAGTGGCTCATGGATACAACCTCAGCCACTCACCAACATAACCACAGTGGCTCATGGATACAACCTCAGCCACTCACCAACATAACCACAGTGGCTCATGGATACAACCTCAGCCACTCACCAACATAACCACAGTGGCTCATGGATACAACCTCAGCCACTCACCAACATAACCACAGTGGCTCATGGATACAACCTCAGCTACTCACCAACATAACCACAGTGGCTCATGGATACAACCTCAGCTACTCACCAACATAACCACAGTGGCTCATGGATACAACCTCAGCTACTCACCAACATAACCACAGTGGCTCATGGATACAACCTCAGCCACTCACCAACATAACCACAGTGGCTCATGGATACAACCTCAGCCACTCACCAACATAACCACAGTGGCTCATGGATACAACCTCAGCCACTCACCAACATAACCACAGTGGCTCATGGATACAACCTCAGCCACTCACCAACATAACCACAGTGGCTCATGGATACAACCTCAGCCACTCACCAACATAACCACAGTGGCTCATGGATACAACCTCAGCCACTCACCAATACAACTTCAGTGGCTCACAAATAAATGTCCACAGAAATAATATGACTGAAGTTTACTCTGTTTATAAACCACCATATTTCGTCATCTCATGTATATTAACATGCCATTTTCATCTATTCATTATTTCAACTTTCATCAATTATTTATTTTCCATTTATCTTCTTTTATTTTATTTTATCTCCTTTACTTGCTGAAATTAGCAATTTATTTATTAATATGTTTTTCTTTTATTTCATTTTATCTCCTTTACTTGCTTAAATTAGCAATTTATTAATTAATTGTTTTTCACAGCATCCATGTAAGTTTTCCCCGAAAATAAATTAGCTCAATTTATATTAATATTCATTTCTTTTCCTCCATTTACTGGCCTGTTACTTGTTACCGAAGGAAACGGTTTTCCGACCATGAAGAAGATGGCAACGAAGCCTGTGGAAGGTTCTTGGGAGAATACACCACGGGAAGACCGGTCGTACCTTGTGCAGCCACGTCACCAAAACGCGTCTTGACTGCATAAATCAGCTTCCCAAAATTGAATGCACAAAGTGGCAGCGTGTAAAGAGTGGTAGTGGCGTCTCAGGACCATGAACAGCTACAGCATGACCTCCATCAGCTTGCTGAGTGGGAGAAGAGCTGGGACATGGCATTTCATCCTGACAAATGCACCACCTTACCTGTTACCAGAAGAAGACAGACGCAGGAAAGCAGATACATGCTCCATGGCCACTTGCTCGAAACGGTGGACTCTGCAAAATACCTGGGAGTTACCATCTGTAAAGATCTGAGCTGGAAAAAGCATATCCAGCACATCTGTTCAAAGGCCAACAAGAACTCTCATTTTTTTAGAAGAAGCCTCAAGATCAGTTCCCAGACCATCAGGGAAAGAGCCTACAAGGCATTTGTGCGTCCCATACTGGAATACGCCTCCACAGTGTGGGACCGTCACCAACTGCACGACAACGACAAAATCGAAGCGGTCCAAAATAGAGCTGCAAGATTCGCCCTGTGCCGCTTCAGGAATACGTCATGTGTGACCTCCATGAGAGAGCAGCTAAAGTGGCCCACCCTGCAAGAACGAAGGGAAACAGCGAGACCAGCCATGCTCTACAAGATCCAAAACAATCTGGTCACTATGAAGACTGTAAGAGAGAAGCTGGTCCCAGCACCACAGCGCCAACGTCGAGCACACCCCAAGCAGCTGGCCCACAATCAATATCTGTATCTTCTACATTCGGCACAACATGATCAGAAACAAGGAAGAAATCCAGTCTGGTTTGCTGGAGTGGGTTGTTCCTTGTCCATGTAAACCTACGGCAATCTGGATTTAGCTCTCTCCAAATATCACTTATTTGCAAATCCTCGGTCAGGCGATCCACAGCATCTCAAGCCTTAGGGTTCTTCACGTTTAAAAATAATAATAATCATAATCTCTTGATGGATAAAGAACTAAATTAAAATCTCCTCCAGTTATTATATTGTTAGTATGGAACTCTTTAATTGTGTCATTCAATATGCTATCAAATTCTGAGACATCTTTGTTTGGCCCGCACACATTTACAAAAAGTCCCCCCCCCCCCCCCCCCCTTGCTTAATTTTAACTAGAACCCTGACCCTGTTTCCCCCCATTTCCCTGTATGCGTTTTTAATCTTAAACTCGACATTATTATTAAAAAGGATTGCAACTCCTCTAGCATTTGAAGCATGGCTTGAGAAAAAAGCTTTGTAACCCCACTCTGAACTAACATATTGCTCCATTTTTTCCTCAAAATGTGTATCTTGCAAAAAGTAAACGCTGTACTTCTTATTTTTAAGGTAATGAAAGACGTCACGCCTTTTTTGCTTACCATTCAGGCCCTGATAATTCACTGAAGTGATTGAAATTGTAGGCTACTATCCATTATCTACAAAACATTGAATGCAATAATGTTCAAATGACCCACCAAAAATAACAAGTGAGCAACTACAACTGACACCAAGACATAATAATGCTCCCAGTGTCTAGCCCAACGGAACATTTCATTCCAGAAATGGAATCTACCAAATTCACAAGTGAAATACCAGTCAAATGCAATATAGGAAAGAAGAACAAAGCTATGATAGCAAATCTGCATGATTATACAAAAAAGAAAATATACCAAAACAAAAACAAGAAGAAAAAGCTAAAAGACAAAAATAACAACAACAAAGACAAAAAGACAACAAGGAAGATTGATATGTAACCGGGTAATAAGCAAGCATGGAAAAGAGCATATGTGCATTGAATGGTCATCGTGTGAATGACGCAAGAGTGGGAAACACATTTTGAACAACGAGAAATCCAGTTTACATAGTTAGCATGTTCAGAATTCCCAGTCTTTCTCTCTCTCTCTCTTGCACACACACACAACAACAACAACAACATACAGTATTTATACGGCGCTGAATCTTGATAGAAATCAAATCAAAGCGCACACACACACGTTAGCATTCATAGCGCATTCAAACAAAAAAAGCAACTTACAAAGCGAACACACACGCATGACATAAATGGAATACAGCAGAAACAGACCTAAAGGCAAGAGAGAGAAGAGAAAAGAGAGGTTTCAACGAAGGGGAAACAGGTGGGTTTTGAGGTTTAGCTTTGAAAGCAGAGAGGGTCGGTCGCTGACGGAGCTGGCGTATAAATGGAAATATTGTCGAAGAGATAACATGGAGCAGCTTTATGGATACACGCGCGCGCGTGCGCACGCACACACACGCACACACACACACACACGCACACATACACACACACACACACACACACACACACACATTCTATCCTGGTAAAAAGTTGTCTATGTTTAGCGCTGAATTACTTGCTATGCTTAAATCTTTGGATTTCATTTTAAGCTTTCCTATAAATAACAGTCAAATCTTAATATGTGCTGATTCTAAAGCAGCAATGCATGCTATTAAGTCTCCCAATTCATGTATACGACTTGACATGGTAATCGAAATTAATCATATAATACACCTTCTTTCTTTGGAAAGCATTGCCGTTACTTTTTGTTGGGTGCCTTCTCACTGTGGAATATCAGCAAATGAACGGGTAGACCAAGCTGCAAAAAATGCAGCTCAAAATAGTAACGACGCAGTATCAATTAATGTTCTTTTAGATCTGACAGAATGTTTCTCAATTATAAACAAAACATCTCAAGAAAATATCCAAACTTTATTGATGAACTCAGGCGTTCAATATTATAATAACTTTATTAAATGTAATGATAGATGCAACGGGAAAACATTACACAAACATGTTACTTTCTCGTCCAGGGAGATTGAAAGTCTAATCCATAGACTTCGGTTGAATTCATTTAAAACCAAATATTGCAATAATGTTAAATGAATGTGTGGTGAATCTTTGGGTGTCAGTCATGTACTAATTCACTGTCCTAAAGCAAAATAACTTTTCCAGAATTCGGGTATTGACGGTTTTACTGATGGATCGACACCATTGTCTCTACCCAGTATTCTAAACAATTATTCTATTCTTGATTCAGTTTGTAAATGTTTATTAAGTAGTTCAATATTCATCTTTAACATTGTTCATTGTTCGGTTATATTCTTTAAGTGTACTTTTAACATTGTAATGAGATGGGGGGTGGAGGGAGTTATCATTAAGCCTGTATAGCTATCCTTTTACTTACTTTAATGCTTACACACACTCACAGGCACATCCACACACACTCACCACACCAACATCACAACACAATATAATTTTGTCTGAATCACTTTTAGTGGAAGGACGTTAAATTGAGAAACACACACACACATTCGATTAGCACTCAAGCCCACAATGGGGAGACACCTCCTAACATCAAGGTTGTCACTGAGCAAGACGTCCAAATGACAGTATTTAGGAGTTTTTGTTAGAATATTATAATTATGATGACTATACCACCCTTGCCAAAAAGGCGTTTACTAATGGCAATAAAACATTTGATTTGCTTTGATTTAATTTGCTTTGATTTGATATGATTTCATTGTCCTTTGCCGATCTACGATAGATCGCAAAGGAGTATGTTTTCGTTCGTGTATGTTTCTTTTTTTTCTTCCCCCCTCCCCCCTGTCTTTCCCAAGGATATCTCCCGAACCGCTTGACCGAATCGCTTCAAATTTTGTGTGGTGGTGTGTCACCATAAAAGGAAGGCATCCGCGCATAAAGTATCGCCGTGGTGACCTTGACCTTGGCACATGACCTTGAAAACCGAAAACCTTTAAGGGGCCATAATTTCCACACCGAGGTCAAGAGTCTTGAAACTTGGCATGGAGGTACTTTGTGACTTATGGCCGTTCTGACGATGGCATACCAATGAAGGTCAAAGGTCAGGGAGATCGGTAGGCCTTGAAAGTGGTAGGGGTCTACAAATTGGGTTTAAGCCATATTTTCCACATTTGAACTTGACAGAAGATCTTCAGATCGTGTGTGGTACTGCATAGCCTAGAGTAGAAAACATCCGAGCATAGATTATCGCCATGCTGACCTTGACCTTGAAGTATGACCTTGAAAACCGAAATTTCCTTCTTTGCGCTATATATTTCTTGTCCAAGCTGTATCTCGTGAACTAGAAGACAGAATCCCTTCCAATTTTGTGTCAGGATGTGACACTAAGAGTATAACACATTCGTACATAAATTATCCCTCAGAAATACAATGTCGCCGAGCGGCAGACATGTTTCCGTTTTTCTTCACCCTCCTATATCTCGTGAAATACTGTATAGAATCACTCCAAAGTTTGTGTGGGTGTAAAAAGAAGAGTAGAAGACATTGCAGTACCAATTATGCCACGTGGGATTTTAATGTCGCCGAGCGGCAGACATGTCTCCGACTTAAGGGTGTACACCCCACTAATTAAGGGTGTACATCCCGGTAAAGGAGGGGGTATAATACTAAAAGTAAAAGACATCCTAGCACAAAATGTGCCACGTGGAGCTTAAATGTCTCAGTGTTAAGGGTGTGCACCCCACCAATTAAGGGTGCGCATCCCTGAAAACGATTTGCACCCAGTCAAGGGTGTGTAGGTGCATCACCCAAAGGTAACAAGGGGGACAGGGACCTAAGATGTGAGGTGGAAGGGAGGTACAGGGCGGGGCATGTACAGGGCGTAACCGGCAAAGGACATATCTGCCGCTCGGCGATGCCCTTGTTTAATTTGTTTTGATTTGATCTCTCTCACTCCCTCTCTCCCCTCTCTCCCTCTCTCTCTCTCTCTCTCTCTCTCTCTCTCTCTCTCTCTCTCTCTCTCGCCCCTAATCAACTTATAAGCGAACGTTGTTCATCTTGTAAATCGGTGCCAACTCTTTGCAGTTGATGGTGTATTTGTGCTTGAAATTCAGTTTCTTTAGATACGCTTTCCTATCGAACACATGGTATTTGGGCAGCGAGGTGCAGACATAAGGCTGATAGACCGTGTTCAGAATGCGAAGGCTTCGGCGAGGCACAGGGACTTGGAGCCCGTCAAATTCAACGTACCGCAGCGGATACACGTCCCCAAAGGAGAACAGATATTTCCATGTGCTTTGCTGATTCAAACACCACACGTGCAAGTCGTCCATGTTCATAGGGTACAGATCCACATAGGGACAGCGCTTGACAACGTCGTGCCCGGGGAACCAGTCGATGGCGTAATTCCTCTTCTCTGCTTCAGCCAGGGTTCTCGCGCGGGTGACGGGCACGTCAAGGTAACTTTTCCTTATGGACGCGTTGTTGTGGAAGAACTTCCAGTGATAGCCTCGGTCCAAGCGAACCGTGAACCCAGGTACGCAGGACAACACGCGCACGAGCTTGTCCAAGTCCCTCCCGTCCACCGCCATGTCGATGTCGTCGTCCCAGGGTATCATGCCTCCGTGTCGCATGGCGCCGATCAGAGCACCTCCGATCAGGAAGTGGGAGATGTTGTGCAGGGTCAAGGCCTCGTGCACCACTTTCCAGGTGAACAGCAGCTGGGCCTTTTGCTTGGGGCTCAGTCTGAGGCCGAAACGGGCGTAGCTCATTTTCTTCTTTGCGGTGTGGTGGTTGATCCATGCCCACGCTCTGCTGTAGTCTGCTATGTACTGCGGGTTAGCCTTGGGCTGACCAGAAGGCTCTGGATAAAAAGGGAGAGAGAAAGAGAGGGGGAAAAAAGATGAGACTTAAAGACCCACTGACCCACCACGATTACGTCCCTTGGTTTTTTTTCCTGGGGGGTAGATGTGACCCACGTATAAATTTCCCCAACATCAAATTGAGGCTGCTCTTTAAAAAGATGTTTTGTTTTGAAATTGGGAGCATTTGTATGGGAGTCAAACCTGGTCAAAACAAGATTTCTTACTCGCTATAACAGGGAAAACCCGTAATTTTGACACGTGATCTGTTGGATCTTTAACAACATAAGTTCTAAACCCCCCCCCCCCCCCCCCCCCCCCCCGAAGAGGGAGTGTGGCTGCCCACGTGGTGGTGGTGGTGGTGGGGTAATCAAAACGGTCACACACGAAACTGTTCTCATGAATGAAGAGTAGATTAGCGTCCAATCAGTCGCAGACTCTTATGGACGGTAACCCCTAAACAATGTTCTCGTCCTTAGCTGATGCATTTGCACCAAAGTGTTCAAGTGCTTTGGCTGTTTGGGATGATCCCTGCAGCCAGGCTACATCGACAGCAAAAGCAATAAAGCGCTCACTAATTATTCTATCTTAATATGATTTAGCCCGGGTTGTCATTTGACTTGCTGTCCCCTTTAATTCGCCTGGTCATCATCTGACTATGTCTAGGTGTCCCATTTCATTTGCTTTAATTTTCCAAGGTTTTCATTTGACTTGATGTCCCCTTTAAGTTTACAAGTTGTCGTTTGACTTGGTGTCCCCTTTAAGGTGATAAGTTGTTCGCTTCACTTGGTGTCCCCTTTCATTTTTCCAGATTTTCGTTTGACTTGACGTCCCCTTTTAATTTGATAAGTTGCCGTTTGACTTGGTGTCCCCTTTAATTTTAACAAGGTTGTCATTTGACTTGTTGTCCCCTTTAATTTGATAATTTGTCATTTGACTTGGTGTCCCCTTTAATTTGATAAGTTGTCGTTTGACTTTGTCCCCTTTAATTTACCAGGTTGCCGTTAGACTTGATGTCCCCTTTAACTCGCCAGTTCCAGACCCACCTGAGGCCAGCAGTTTTTCCAGCCGGTTAAGGTGACCTGTGACGTCACTGGACGCACGTGCAGGCACCGTGCAGGAAGACAGGGCAGCATCAGTTCCTGTGTTCCGCGTGCCCCAGAAAATCTTGAACAACTGCAACAGAGATGTCCCTTGATAATCTTGGAAACCGATTCAATTAAAAAAAAAATCAAAAGCAATCACGTTAAGCATGCCAGTACTTATGTATTCTACTTCTTCTTCTTCTTCTTCTTCGATCGCTCAGACAGTTTTCCTGTCAATTTATGAGCGCAGACGCGTCATGCTGCCGTTATGCGCCTAACTAAGAAATAGTTAGGCCCAGCAAGTCCGACTTCGGGTGGAGGAAATCGAAAGTATTTCTGTCACAATCCAAAAGACAGACAAGGAAAGTGAGGAGGGTGGTCGATGCATTTACCGAAAGAATCGGTCTTCCAAATAAAAACAGAGGCGTGAAATAACGAGCAGGATGATATAATCTTTGAATAAAAAATCAAATGGTGTGCACATAGAAATAAATATGATTGTGAAATCAAAATAAAATAAATGATTAGTCAAACTAAAAGAATAATTAAACAAAATAATAACAAGGGCATCGCTGAGCGGCAGATATGTCCTTTGCCGGTTACGCCCTGTACATGCCCCGCCCTGTACCTCCCTTCCCCCTCACATCTTAGGTCCCCGTCCTCCTTGTGACCTTTGGGTGATGCACCTACACCTCCCCACAAATTTGGGAGTGATTCTATACAGTATTTCACGATATATTGAAGGGTGAAGAAAAACGGAAACACGTCTGCCGCTCGGCGACATTGTATTTCCGAGGGATAATTTATGTACGAATGTGTTATACTCTTAGTGTCACATCCTGACACAAAATTGGAAGGGATTCTGTCTTCTAGTTCACGAGATACAGCTTGAAGAAGAAATATATAGCGCAAAGAAGGAAATTTCGGTTTTCAAGGTCACACTTCAAGGTCAAGGTCAGCATGGCGATAATTTATGCTCGGATGTTTTTTTACTCTAAGTTATACAATACCACACACAATCTGAAGCGCTTCTGTCAAGTACAAGTGTGGAAAATATGGCTTAAAACCCAATTTGTAGACCCCTACCACATTCAAGGCCTACCGATCTCCCGGACCTTGACCTTGACCTTAATCGGTATGCCATCATCAGCACGGGCATAGTCTAAAGTACCTACATGCCAAATTTGAAGACTATAAGACCAACGGTGTGGGAGTTATGGCCCCTAAAAGGTTTTCAAGGCCGTACGCCAAGGTCAAGGTGAGGACGGCAAAATGGTTTGCGCGGATGCCTTCCGCTCATGGTGACACACCACCACACAAAATTTGAAGCGATTCGGTCAAGCGGTTCGGGAGATATCCTTGGGACAGACAGAAGAAAAAAAGGAGAAACAAAAGTTACAAACCCGAGTGAAAACATACTCCTTTGCGATCGTAGATCGGCAAAGGACAATTACCCTACCAGAAGGGAACTCACATTCACAAACACACCCTGTCTGCCTGCCGGTCACTCACACACTAACGTCAGTCTCTACCAACTTGTTAGCCATTATCCCGCCAAAACATGTCATCTAATCAAACAACACGAGATTATATCCACAGAACTACAAGCGCACACACACACGCTCAAAGACATGGCTACATCTATACTATGCAACAAAATAAAAAGTCACTTTTGTGACAGTTTCTTCCAAAAAAAGGTAGGAGAACGGACCGGTAAGGCAGAAAGATAGTAGATGACAGCTGGCTTACAGTAAGCAAAAGGAAAAGGCAGAGTCAAAGAGAGTGACAGATTAGAGGAAGCTACAAGCACAGAGCTTCCAGAAGGTGGGGGAACTGTTTATGCAAAAGACCCCCCGGCATCCCCACGGGGTATTATATATTCTATTTGCCAGCTGTCATGAGTACCTTGTAACGGTAAAGGTAGGCACAGCATAAGCTACAAGCTTGTTGATTCCATCACCCCTATCTTTGGATACACATTGATATGTGTTGTTGGCGAATAAAAGCCTATTTTAACCAACAGGAAAATGGGGGGTTTAAACTGCATCTTTGCCTCTCCAATTTTTCGTTTTGCAATCCACAGAACATAATCTGGCCATTACGTAGTTTAATTACTCATTCTTCCTCAAGTTTTCGCATTGAACATTTTTGTTTGTTTGTTAAACTGAGAATCAACTTGTGGATACATACACGTCTAAGGATAAGCATGCATAGTTTCTTTTAACACGATGAACACACATTTAAACCTAAGAGGATCATGAGCTTAGGAGGTGGATGGATCTGGGGATGAAGGATTTCTGTGCCCTGGAGTTGACTTTAAAAGTTTTGTAGCGACGTCCAGAAGGTAATAGTTCGTAATGTTTGTTCAAAACATGGGAGGTGTCATTTACAATCTTCCTGGCTTTATGCTTGGTTCGTCATACAATAACACACTCTCAATGTGATGACTTTCATCACAATACTGATTGTTTTCGAGTGCGCATGCTTTGCTTTAGCAGCGGAAACAGTGACAATACCTCTAAAAACAGACACACATGGCAGGGTGCTTGGCAGTGAATGTCTTTGCATTTGGTGGTGGGAGTGTAGAGTGATGTCTTCCAGGGTGAATATACTCGCCCATGACGCTAGAAGAGATAAAACCCTCAGAGGCCATTGGGTTACTGGTGACCCATGGGTCACTGTTATATACCCACAACTATTCCAGTGGTTTTAGAACCCCTAAGACCCAATGTTCCTTCCTTGGAACAAAAGGGAACTAACTAGTGTTTTTTAAGCCAATGCTCTAGGTTTTTCTCCCTTTGAATGAAGATGCCCTCTGTGACATGAGACATGCGCCTCACCTAACCAACTTCAAACGGCCACAGACTCCTTGCTAGATAAAAACCCAAGCACAAAAGATCACAGTTTTATTCACAACAATACAATGAGTTGAGTTGAGTTGATTGATTGGTTTAATTTAAAGTCTGTTCACAACAAAGGTGATATTAGACTGCACAAAGTGTGTGTGTGTGTGTTTGTGTTGTTTGTGTGGTGTGGTGTGTGTGCGTGTGTGTGGTTTTGTAAGTGTGTGTGTGTGTGTATGAGTAAGTGTAACTAGGCATATGATTTTATGTCTGTGGATGTGGAGGAAAAAACAACACACAAAAATCCCTAACAAATTAATAGAAAAAAAGAGAGAAAACAAGTGACAAAGAAAACAAAATTAAAGTTAATTAACTCATGAACTGAGAGTAATCTTGCAATTCCAGAGCTGGATAAGACTAGCAATTTTTGTCATTTCATGACTGTAAACTACATCTATTAAAGTTTCAATTTGTGCGACTTGTATCCCAGATTGTTTGTATAACAATGATACTAATGGACATTGTAAAATAATGTGTTGAACTGATATTGGGAGACCACAATCGCATTCTCGCATCTTTAGTAA
This sequence comes from Phymorhynchus buccinoides, assembly GCA_017654935.2. Classification (NCBI taxonomy): domain Eukaryota; kingdom Metazoa; phylum Mollusca; class Gastropoda; order Neogastropoda; family Raphitomidae; genus Phymorhynchus; species Phymorhynchus buccinoides. The sequence goes on from CM065708.1 coordinate 37,149,649, forward strand.
ATTTGGTTCTCCTCGAGTTTAATCGAATTTTGTAGATAAGGCTAGATAAAGATCTTGAACATAATAATATGTTAGATTTTGAAGGAAGCTTTTCATTATAATATTATATTCTATTTTCTAATATTGAATTTATTTCGTGTTTTTCTATTATTTTTGAACAATCTGAAGATTTTCTACTAGCAGCTCCTTTTGCTAATTTGTCAGCTACTGTGTTCATTTCCAATGATACCACAGTGCAATGGAATCCAACACAATTCTACGTTAATTCCTTTAAATATAATATAATGTATCAGATATTTTACATCAAACATTAAATCTCTTCTGGTGTTTGCATTCCAATTTTGTAAACTATAAAGAACAGATTTCGAGTCAACACAAAGTAAAAGTACTATAAATTGCAATATCCATATCACCTATCCAGGATAGTGCCATTATAATTGCATAAATTTCAGCAGTATATACAGAAACGTCTTTTCTTAAACAAAACTATTTTCTAACTTTTAAATAAGGGATCACAAACCCAGTTCCTGTATAATAAGATTCTAAAGCTGAGCCCTCTGTGTAAATCTTAAGATTAAGTGGATATGCATTTTCGAGGTGTTCTTTTGCTTCTACTGATATTAAATTGATGTTACATTTTCTTCCTTTATAAAAGTGATGGGTCATGGGTGACCCAACGGGCCTTCATGGTCTACGTTTTCTTCTCTGTTTAAGTGCATGTCTCTATGTATGTGTGTTACTGCGTGTGTCTGTGTCTGTTTTTGTGTGTATTTGCTTGTATGTGATTGTATGAGAGTAAGAGAAACTGTATACAAGTTTTTGTGTAATTGTGTGCATATTTGTGTGCACGCGCGCATGCATGTGTGCGCGCACATTGTATGTGCATGTTGTTTGTATGTGTACGAGTGTGGGGTGCATTCTTTCTCTTAAATTACATTAGGAAAAAGGCCATTTTGAGAATTAAAATTATGCAGACTAATTTATTTTTACAGGTAGGATAGAGTGATATTTTACCCCTAAGGAATAGGAAACAAAAATAAGATGTTAAGATTATGATACACCAAATCTGATTGCAGATTGTCATAAGATGGCTCAAAGCGAACCCCGGAAACATATTTTATAATTTTATTTCAACCAGAACCTAATTTGTGCCTCTGAGGTTTACAATGCATGGGGTTAGCACTGCATTAGAAGCTTGTGTTCACTCATATCACATGCCTGTTTTGATGCATATGGTACATTTGGGCTTTGTTTTCACATGCCAGCTGCCCTGACGCATCACACGCGACCACGCAACTGCACGCACGCACGCACTCACGCACAACATGGACGGCCTGCTGAACGAAACAAAAACAATCGTTCCCGAACGTTCGCTCGGGAGCTAAATGATGACAAATTATGCTATGTACCTAAACAACACTTACGCCCCAAAAAACAACAACACAACAACAAAAAAACACTTACCGAGAAAGTAGAGACGTTGCGCCACAGTTCAGGACGGCGTTTGTCATCCAACATTCTCTTGAAATATTCCAGGTCTTGAAGCCGGTCTTCGTAATAGGAATTGATGGCGTTCGCTTCGTGATAGTAGAACACAAGCAGTCCACACGCGGTCAGGCACAGTAGGAAAAACAACCGCTTGATCGTGGCGCTCCTTTGGAAGCAACGCATTTTCTGCAAAACAAAATGCATACACGTGCATACCAACATACACACACACACAAGCATGCAAACACACACGCACACGCGCACAATATACACCGCACACATACACATGCATGCTCGCATCACACCCAAACAACCATAACGTCAAATCATAATAGGGTCCAGGGTCTGTCTGTCTGTCTGTCTCTCACAATAATGATTGGTAGTTGAATGGGTAAGGTTGTTGTTTTTGTTGTTGTTGCTATGTTTTGTATCTTCTGACCTTTTCCGCACTTTGCTTCTGTTGTTATTTTGCCGAGTCTTTGTTCTCTTCGTATGCTATAATTTAAAACTAAATGGTTTGTTTTAAATCAATGCTGCAACCTCATGTCAATAGGGCTGTAACGCCTCACCAGTATGAAACAGCATCATGCATGGACAAAACGAGACCATCAATCTCACTAGGCTTAGAAGAATTTAGGCCGATCATAGTCCGATCATCCGGCGTGGCGAAGACACCATCAGCTTTTCTGCCTGACGGAAGTCCCCCCAGTTCCAGCGAAAGAACCGTCAAAATCAAAGGGGTGGTTGTTAAATGAAAGAACAAGAATAGGCTGTTAACATAAAGCAAGAGTAGTGGGGGGGGGGTGGGGGGGGGGGGGGGGGGGGGGGGTGGGGGGGGGGGGGGGGGGGAGGGGGGGGGGGGGGGGGGGGGGGAGGACTTCAGAAAAACCACACAGCGGGGAGTGTTATTTTCCTAGGAAACAAAAGTACTGGGAGTTTTATGCTCCAATGGTAAAAAAGGTTGTTAGTTGTTAGGCCTCTGGCCCATGACAACAGAATTCACCAAAAGTAACCGAAACAAAGAACACCATGAACATAGACACTCAACATGCATTTATACATTCTTTTCGCAAGGCAACACGAGGCTCGTGGACATAATTATGGCAACAGCTTCCGGGTGATAATATTATGGTTAGGGTTTTCATTACAGACAATGAAGCGAGTTGAACAAGTTGCAGCTAGTGCCCGTTTTAACAAGCAGCTCACCAAACGGCAGGCTTACAGAAAGACGGCTACTCAAGCCTGCATTACATAATGTATAGGTATTTTACAGTCACATTCGGATTGAAATTCGGGTTTGCTCCCACCTGGGAGCGCGTCGAGCCAGAGGCGCGCCTCTCAATTGTTTTGTCGGCATGCAATTTTTGTAACAATGAGGAAGGAAACGGTGGTGATGGTAAATTTGGATCAAATGGACAACTTTTTCGTTGCCACTGGGGTTTAAACGTGTGTAAGTGCATGGGCACGCGGGATCGGATTATCGTGTCATCCGAAAGACTCCTACGTTCAGACCGTAAGGTCTAGTGCAAAGTGAGAGGAAAAAATCCCCGGTACCCCAGGTTCGAACTCGGGTTCACTTGACACAAGGCGAACGCGTGACCTCTGTGCCACTCTGCAC